>VMDO01014875.1:0-53060 GCA_007922755.1 Pedetes capensis | reverse complement strand
ATTTTGAGTTGTGCCACATCAGCAAGTTGAGTACCTTGGGGCTTTACTCCATTTCTATCATTACTGTAGACTCTACTTTGAGGAGGCAACTCTTCCCCAGTAGTCTTTTGAGTGCCTTCCAGCCTGGGGGGCTCATTTTCCTGCACTATATCTGACAGTGTTTCTCTGTTATTCATAGGGTTTTCAGTGGCTAGTTGTTTCTGGAGTGGTTTGCCGGTGCCTCCTCCATAATCTGTCTTAGTCTGGAAGCTCAGCTGAAAACCTGTCCACCATGGGTAACCTTGCTCATTTCTGAGGTACCAGTGGCAGAGCTCTCAGCCTCATCCTAACACACAAGCCCCCACAGTGCGGCAAACTGACAGATGTGTGGGGGCTGGAGTTATGAGGATTCACATAATTATCAATAAGATGAATAACAGATCATGACCATCATCTTACACTTAGACTCTTTACAATAGCAAGGATATGGAACCAGCCAAGATGCCCATCAACAGAAGAATGGATAAAAAAATTGTAGTACATAAACACAATGGAATACTGCTCAGCAATAAAAAAAATGAAATAATGTCATTTTCGGCAAAGTGGACAGAACTGGAGAATATCATCTTAAGTGAAGGAATACAAGCTCAAAAAGAGAAATACCATATTTTATCACTCATATGTGTAAGCTGAATCTTCCTTAAAGGAAGAAAAACTCCTATATGTAAGTTGATATATAAAAATGCACAGTTAAACTTAGTGAAGAAGAGATAATACAAAGAGTAGAAAAAAGAAGGGAAGGAACTAGGAAAGGGAAGCAAAGATTGCAAAAGATGGGTTGGGAAGGAGAAACAACATAGAGGGACAAAGCGGGAGAGGATAATCTCTAATGTAAATGATTCAACTTCATGAGTACATGGGAAGAATAGGGGAACATAACCCAAATATGCATTTGAGGTTTTTTTACATATTAGCCAAAGATTCCATAAACCTTGTAAAAGTTGATAAAAGTTGATATAATAGTTGCATAATGGAAAAACAAATGCTGTTTTACTCTGTACCCCACCAAAATTTAGCAATAAAAGGGGGGAAAAAAGAAAGAAAATAAGATAAGTTTTAGCCTCAAAAACAATTATCTGAAAAAAAATCATATTCCCAGAACACAAGAAGTTTTGTTGGTAAGTATCACAGAAGCATCTTATACTTAGTACAGGCAAGGACTGGGGCCAAGTCTTCTCTCTGGGATCTGCTAAGGGAATGTATACAGAGATAATCTCAGTTTTCATTTTTCCAGGAGGCCAGGCCTTCTAGGTCAGCTGCCCAGAACCCATGATCTGTGAAGTTCACCTTTATTAGAAGGAAATTCTGAGCAAGAGACGAATTTCGGCAGACTACCATTACCATTTCCCAGCTGATAATCTACATAGGCTGAGTGCCTACCTTCTCAGAGAGACAGAATATATTACTGCTGTCTAGACAAAACTAGAAACTTGCAAAGGAGCAGTCCAGTCATCAGTTCTTATTTGAGGTGCTTTTTTCTGAACGTTGCATTAAAAACTATTTAATTTCCATTCCCCTCTGAGTCCAATGTTCCTGGCATCCCAATGGTGTTAGCATCCACACTCTTGCTGCAGTGTTTTTCAGACCTACAGCATAGTGGCTGTTTGTACCATTTCATGCTGTTATGGCCTAGGCATAAGAAAGCTGATTACTCCCTCAAATACAATTCACCCACTCTATTTAATTTGAAAACACATTGTGAGGCCTGGCTCTGGCGCTGCTGTATAGCCACATGAAGCTGATGTTTTTTCTTGACAGCCCCTCCTTGACCCTACATGAAGAATGCATTCTGTTACAGCTGATCTGGCACTATTTACCTATGCCCAACACTAGCTGTTAAAAACTAAAACTTCACTGACATTCTGTTCCACAAAGGTGTAGTTTCTGTAGTCTTGTCTATAACAGCAGCCACTCTCCTGTGGACAATGCTGTCATAAGCCAAGACAAAGATTTTGCCAAGATCAAAATCTTACTTGGCTTCAGAATTAAAATCATCAACTAAGGCACTTGTATATAAGAAGCCAACTCAGGACTGCAGTTTCAATGTTGCCCTGCAGTGAAATGTAATTCATGACAGAGCCAAGGTAAAATCTACTGCCTGCACATGTTCACACCAATGTCACTGGTTACTTTGATCCCTAATTTCCTCCCATCTACTTCTCAAGGTCTCCTGCTACAGATGCAGGAAATCTGATAAATTTCCCAAATTGAATATGCCCCTCAAAAAATTTTCAAGCTCAGCTTACTGCTTGGAGAACCAAGAGAGAGGGATGCAGAAATAGTCACCTCAACTGAGAAACCACTTTTTAAAAATGTCCTAGGTTTTTGTGTGAGGGAAGTAAGAAAAGAATTTAAGGATGAGGGAAGGAAACCACAATGAAGATACTGTATCTGCCCTTCCACAACTTTATTGAATTACAGTTGATAATTAAAAATTGTTCATGTTGCCAGGCATTGTAAAGCATGCTTTCAATCCCAGCTCTTGGAAGTCTAAAGCAGGAGGATCATGAATTCTCAGCCAGCCTGGACTACAGAGTAAGCTCCCATCTCACACACTCATACACACACACACACACACACACACACACACACACCTCTGGTATACACTATGATGCTTTGATATTTATAATCATTGTGAAGTGATTAACAAAATCAAGCTAATATATCCAACACCTCTTCAGCTTACTTTATGGGATATATGTGTGTGTGGAGGGAAAATACTGAAGATACACCTTCAAGTTTACAATACAATATTGTTAGCTTGTCATACTGTTGTGCCATAGATATCCAGAGTTTGTTTATCCTGCATAATTAAAACTTTGTAGCCCTTGGCCAACATTTCCCTATACCTCTTCCCCACAAGCTCTGGTAGCTACTATTTTTCTCTCTCTTGTTATGATTTTGACTTTTTTGAATTTCACGTAAAAGTGAGATCATGTAGTATTTGTCTGTGTCTTACTTATTTTACCTTACTTATTTCACGCTGAATGCCCTCTAGTTTCACCCATGTGATCTCAAATAACAAGATTTCTTTCTTTTAAGGGTTGAATTATATTGTCCAGAATGAATATATACATATGATTTCTTTACATATTAATCTGTTGACAGATATCTAGGTTGTTTCCATATTTTGTATTGTAAATTGTGCTGAAATGGCACATGGGAATACAGATATCCTTTGGGGATACTTATTTCATTTCATTTAAATATATACTCAGAAATGAGATTATTGGGTCATACATAATTCTGTTTTTAGTTCTACTTTGAGGTTTTTAGTTCCATATTGCTTTTCATAATGTTATGCCTACTTATACATCTACCAACAGTATACAAGAGTTCCTCTTTCTCCACATCCTTGACAATATTTGTTATTTTTTGTCTTTCTAATAATAGACATCCTAGCAAGTATGAAGTGATATCTCACTGTGCTGGTGATTAGCATTTCCTGATGATTAGTGAATCTGAGCAACTTTTCACATGTCAGTTGGCCGTTTGTTTTTCATAAGAAGTTTTATGAATTGCTTGCATATCTTATTTGTTAATCCCCTATTAGATATATGGTTTGAAATTTTTTTCATTCATTTCATAGATTGCCTTTCCATACTTTTGTTTCCTTTTCCGTGTAAAAGCCATTTCAATTTGATACAATCCTATCAAAAAAATTCTATTTTTGCTACTGCTGTTATATCCAAAAGATTTTGCTTTTTACTCATTGAATATGATATTGAGATTGTCATATGTGGCCTTTATTGTACTGAAGTAAATCCCTTCTATACCTATTTTTTGAATGTTTTAATAATGAGTGCACCTGCAGCCCTAGCCCCATGGCATCAGATCTTGTCAGATCTTGGAAGCTAAGCAGGGCTGAGCCTGGTTAGTTCTTGGATGGGAGACCACCTGGGAGCACCAAGTACTGTGGGCTTGGGAGACTGACCCAGCAACCCACTCCCAAAAATCAATCCACCATTGAAAACCCTGTGAACAGCAGAGAAGCACTGACAATAGTGTTTCGCCTATTGTACATAGGGTTGCTTTGAGTCAGATACCTACTCGAGGGCTCCTAACAACAGCAACAACAATAATGAATGCATGTCAGACTTTTTCAAATGCCTTCTCCATGTCTATTGAGACATGAGTGTGTTTTTTTCTTGATTACACATGTTTAAAAAGCAGGAAAGTCATTAATGAAAGTTTTGAAAAATACATATCTATATTAAGTTTAAATAGAGGAAGACAATTAAAATATTTCAATATCTTCTGTTTATCATATGATTAAAGCACAAAAGAATGGCCATATCTACCTTATGTTGAATGGAAAATAATAATCTGAATTCAACTGAGCCAAGTTCGATTGATTTTCTATGGGCTTCAATAACTAGAAATAAAGGGAACATAATCAAGATGAAAAAGATGGGTCTGAGCCTTATTATTTCTCTGAGATGATGAAGGACAAGAGTCATGATGGAGTCAATTAGCCAGAAGTAAATGAAGCAGACAGTAATTTATAAACAGTTGAGAGCAAAACAATGCCTGAAATAGAATAAAGAATACTGGCATCTTAAAGTTTAGAAAAATAAAGATATGTTTATTACATTTCATAATTGAGAGATCTCCTGAGTTCATATTTCTAAAGGTCAATAATGTTTGTGCCCCTTTACGAATTTCAAGCAATTTAAAACTACTTGTTTCTTATAGCATTCTACTACAGGTTTATGTGCAACTTTGTATAAGGCAGCCTCATATCATCTGAGACAATCACTATATGCATGAACATTTTTTATAGTTCTATGAAGCACATATAGAACAGACAATGATACAACAATTAGTCAAAAATATTTTATCTAAGTTTTTTTCATATCTTAGATTTTGAAATAATATGAAGCTCTTAGCATAAAATAAACAAGTAAAACTTATTTTTCTTTTTTTTTCAGTGAGTAAGATAATTTTTTATCTCAGTTTACTAGGTTAAATAACTGAAACAAAATGTTTAACTGATTGACACCTTAATCTCTTAGCTGCTATACCTCTGTGGTGTCTTGAAGATTAACCCACTAAAGTTCTATTTTATTTTCTTATTGTAGTTTTAGTGATTACTTAGTGTTCCAGGTGTATATGAGCTAAAACTAGTGAATGCCCCAGATCAAGTGGCTTTGAAACCTGTATGTTTGGTTCAGTTTGCCTTGTGATCTTTTTCACTTCTTAACATGGAAGGTGGATTTTAAAAGATTATATATATACATATATACATATATACATATATATACATACATATGTGTGTGTGTGTATATATATATATATATATATATATATATATATATATATATTTCATTCTACAAAGGTGGCAACTGACAGAATGAGAAATGTGATTAGGCAAGAAATAGAGCTGAAACAATTAACTTAATAAGGAAAAACGTAATTCCTACATCACATCATACACAAATTTTAAAGAGACTAAAGATTTAAATGTTGACAAACTTCACATCTTTGAAAACAAAATACAAGAGAGTATTGTAATGTTTTAGGAAAAGATGTATTCCATAAGATATGGCATTCTAAACAATAAAGCAAGACTGATAAATTTGATTCATATTTTTTTAGAAAACTAAGATCACAAAGAGTTCTGTTTAAAAGTACAATTAAAAAAACAATGTCCAAGGGACATAAACAGAGAAGTCATAAAAAAGGAATCCAAGTGGCCAATAACATAAAAAGATGCTCAAATTTGGAAAATACTAAATACTGGCAAAGAAAAGGGGAGAGGAACTCACAGACCAAATGTTTATTTAGAGAGGTCAATTTTTGATGCTCCCTCATTATGATTTTTAAATTTACATTTAATAAAATTAAAGACATATGACTTCTAGAACCCAGTTCTGGTATACAACCTGGAGAAACTGAGACAGATGTGCACAAAGAAACAAGTATGAGGATGTTCATAACAACATAATTTTAATGGAAAAAGTTGAGGAAAATTTAAATGCCCATCAATAAGAGAATGGGGAAACACACATGTATTTATGCAATATTGTTCTCTATAGCTATGAAAATTAATAAAATAAACTTTACAAATCAACATGGATAAATCACCCTATAATAGTGAGTAAAAATTAATAATGAAGAATGAAAATAGGTATTAAAAGTAATACCTTATATTTAAAATTTTAAATCTGCAGTCTGTAATCCCAGAGACTTGAGAAACAGAAGCAGGAGGATTGCAATTTCCAGGCCAGAGGTAACCTGCATGATTTAGTAAGACTTTGACTCAATAAAAAACAAAAAAAAATTAAAAATTGGCTGGGTAGGTGGCAGCCCAGTGGCAGAACACTTGCAAAGTATGTGCAAGGTCCTGGGTTCAACCCCTAAATATTGTAAATGATAATGATAATGATAATAATAATAATAATAATAATAAATCAGCAAATGAGTGTTAATTATATATACCATTTATTAATAATATTAAAATTTATTAAAAATATTAACTAGATGGGACCATTGTTGTCTAGTACCTACCCACAGCTCTGCCCACACAAACTGTATTAGAGCGCTAGTTATTCACCATCACACTTGCTTACTTCTTTTACACAGAAAAGATATGTATATTTCAGCTGGCCTCCTTTGTTTATTTTAATTATTTGTCTGCTCCTTAAAGGTATCTAAGTTTATAACCCTTGATTTTAAAAAGGAAATCAACAAAGAACAATTGGAAGAAAATATTTTTCTAAGCTGCCTCTGAGCTTTTGGATGATCAGTTTCCAAAAGTTAAAAAGCACTGTGTAAAACCGAAAACAGCTAAACTCCAAAGACTCTTCCACATTGCTGCTTCACATTATTACCCCAACACTCAAGTAACCCTCTCAAATTTTCTGTCCCAGCTTTTGACCGTTTTCAGCTCCTACCACAGGAAAGTTCTGTCATGAGGAACTTTATTTATTTTCTTTTTCTTGCTTTCTTTTTTTTTAATATGGTAATTGGGGGTTGAACCCAGAGCATTGCACATACTTTGCAAGTGCTCTACCTAGTGGTTGTATCTCCAGTTCATTTTTTATTATTTTATTTTATGCCTCTGGCCTCAAACTCATGATCGTCCTGGCTGTGCCTCCCAAATTGCTGGGATTACAGCCATGTACCACAACACCCAGCCTGGAGCTTTTCAGTACACAGAACATTTTAAGATACAGAGTTATTTTTTCCATAGCCATTCTTTTGAAAAATAAAATTTAAAAAGAATCCTTCCTTCCACTTTTGTACTTCAAACAGCTACCCAATGTACTCATAAACTCACAATGTAAGTACACTGTAAGATTATCTTGATTTCCTCTGATTATAGACTTTTTTCTCTTTACTCCTGTATCCAGCAGTTCTTTCTGTCTCTTCTAGGACTTACCATTGGACACATATGGGTAGGGCAGATCCCACCAATCCATTCCTTTCTAGTTTAGGATGTTTCTAGAAAATAGTACACTTTTTCAAATACTAAGTGGAGTATAATATATTGATCATCATTATGGATAAACTATATTTATGAAGTCTCTAGCCACAGCACCCTAGCATCCTATCCCACCTCTTGGAAGCTAAGTATGGCCAGCCTGTTTAGTCCCTGGCTGGGAGACTATTTGAGAATAGCAGGTGCTGCAGGGTAGGGAGAAGCACCTGGCAATCCCCACTCCAGAAACAATCCACCATTGAAAACTATAATAGCACAGAACTGACATTGTGCTGAGCATGGCACAGTGTTGGGGAGTGTTTTGTTCTATTTTACATAGGGTTGCTATGACTCAGACCTGGCTCAATGGCACCTATCAACAACAACAATATTTATTAAATATAGACAACAAAGTTTAATCTACACTTTCTATGATACATTATGAAAGTTGCTTTTGAGTAAACTATAACATGCAATTGTTTCTCATATGAACACAGAAATATAAAAAGTAAGACCATTGTGAAGTAACCATGCAAATTTTCCTATTCTCTAGTTTCTAGGTAAGTGAAATTCATTTTATTATATTGCATTTTCAATCTAATAAGGGATGTTTATTCTAATTACCCTAAATTCTCATTAAGGACTTCAAAATTTATGAAAGTAAGTTGGATATACTATTGAGTGAGAATTAGGTCACTTCTAACCCTCCATATTTGGTGAGATATGAGAAAATTCTCCAAGCAAAACATACAGGAATATTCCAACGTCTATAGTTGTTGCTATGGGAGAAGGATGTGGCAATCTACTCTCAAAGCAATCCTGAAAAAATCAGCCATTAAGAACTCTATGAAGGTTGCTATGAGTCAGATCTTACTCGACTGCACCTAAGAAAAAACAACATAGTTTTAACTATATCACTTTTGGATGCAGCTTACAGGATTGATTTCTGTACATCTTCCTGCCATGAGGCTTTTTTGCTAATTGAACTTGATGAAAATTTAAAATTGCCACTTATTCACTCACTAAACTCAAATAGCCTGAAGCCATAATACCCTGCCACCGATCCCATCAAATCTCAGAAGCTAAGCAGATTTGGGCCTGGTTAGTACTTGCATGGGAGGCCTGGGAATACTGGGTGCTGTAGAATTGCAAGAAAGACATGACAGCCCATTCCCAAAAAACAATCAGTCATTAAAAACCCTATGAATAGCAGAGAAGTGCTGACAATAGTGTAGTCATGGCACAGTATCAAGTAGTGTTTTGTCTATTGTACATGGGGTCGAAAACTGTCATGAATTCTCTGTCCGTCTAACACTAGTTGTATGATATGTCTACTGACTTCTCACTAATAGTTGAGTTGTTTGAGTTTTCACAAGACACTTTGAAGAGAATTCATCTGTTTAGCAATATGAATGATAAGGGATAGAAGAATTGATAAAAACTAGTAAGAACTACAATTTTATATTTCACCCCATCAAAATAATGACATTTTCCCTCTTCTGGTCCCTATCACCAAAGCCTTGAGAGCCAAATACTTCATTTTTAAGTTTAAGATATTTAAAATTTAATATCAAGCAACCTTTATAACTCCTGGTTTAAATTTAGCAAAATATGAAAGTAAGGAAAATAGAAACAAATAAATAGAAACTTATTTATTTCTCATTAAATTGTCTACTATGATGGTGTTTTGGTTACATCTTGTAGCTCCTAGCAATATATTTTAAAGCCACCTCACTGGAACTGATGGATGCTTTGTTAATGAATATTCTTTATTGAAAGTGGATTTCAAAACATTATAAATATAGCAGATAAGAAGAATGATATGCATGACCTGAAAAGTCAAATATTATCACTCTGTTGGCCAGAAACAGTAAACAGATCATCTACATTGCATGAATCAGAGTGTGTACCCTGGCAATCACTCCAGAGTAAAATTCTATATCATAGCCACAATCAAAACATAAAGTAACTGAAAATCTGAAGCCTTTGTTATTAAAGAGGGAGAAAACACATTCTACCAAAAATGGCAAAAGCACTGAAGAATGATTCCTACTCAAGTATCTTATCATCTGAAATGTTATGCTACATAGCACTGACAGTGCAGGGAAAAGAGCAAGTATCAGAGGTCATGCTTACAAGTTACCAACTTTAAAAAGTTATGGTACACAGACTACGCTCTTTAGGAATTTTCAGATTTCTCTTCTTGGTATTTTCTTGTCTGTATGTCTTTACTGAGATGTAATTGACCCAAAAATGTTGTATGTATATACTGTAGGTGTTCAATGTGAGGATTTGATACATGTATGCATTGTGTAATGATTACTATAACCAAATTAACTAAAACACCCAGCACTCCCTATATTTACCTTGTGTGTGTGTGGAGAGGTGAGGATGCTTAAACTAGTTCTCATCAAATTTTGAATAAACAATATGCCCTTATTGATTATAGTGACTATACTATGTATTAGTTCCCCAGAATTTATTCATACTTAAAGTAAAACTAAGGGCTGGGATTTAGCTCAGTTGGTAGAGCACTGCGCTGCAGTCTCTGAGGTCCCGAGTTCAATTCCCAGTGCCGCAAAAATGGGAGAAGGACCTGGCAATCCACTCCCAAGGCAATCCCGAAACAGTCAGCCATTGAAAACCCTATGAGGGTTGCTATGAGTCGGATACCGACTCGACGGCACCCAACAACAACAACAAAGTAAAACTACTTTTGAAATTATAATTTTTAATTACCCTCTAAAAATGAGATGTTTTTAATTAATTAATTGATTGATTATCTTAACTCCCTAAAGGTTATATGAAATATCATGTAGTTAGTATGCTTTTTACATTGACCGAGTTCTCTTGTCTTCCATTTAATATACTTCGGAGGAGTTACCTTGTGAACAAATAATATGAACTGCAAGATTTATTTAAAAATAAAGATAATATTCCTAGATTCTTCAGGACTGTCCTAGAGTATTCAGAAAATTCAGTAATGTTAGTCATTGCTAACAGCAAAGGTGTAGAACCAGATTCCTTGGCTTCAATTTGTAGCTCTGATATTTCCTAGTTGTACCACCTTAAGAAGAGTTTTGTGTTTTGGTTTTCTCATCTGAAAAATAACACTAATGACATAAGTTTCTTGAGGAAAAATGTCATAATATTGAAATGGACAAATATTTTATTGAATTCCCATAAAAATAATATATTAAAATCCTATGCTTTTAAATACAAATTCATGAATTTGTATTCATTACTTATTATCTTCTTGCTTACAAGGAATCTTACATATAATCTACACTCAATAATAAATTTTCTCAAAAACTTTACCTTGTTATAATTATGATTTTATCATGGAATAATTTCATAAGCACAATTTAAAACTATTCAACAGCAAAAATATTGCTTTTAGATATGGAATATGGGGATATTTCTACATGGCTTATGTGGCAAGAATTAAGAACTCTAAAATTAAGTATGATTTTAAATGGCTCACTCCTACATGTCTGTCAGTTTGCCTTATTGTTGGGGCTTGCATGTTTCTATGAGGCTGAAAGCTATGCCACCAGTATCTCAGATACCAGCAGGGTCACCCATGGTGGAAAGTTTTCAGCTGAGCTTTATACAAAAAAGAATTGGTGGATGACCAACCATTTCAAGAGGTTGCATACGATGAGGAACGAATGGTACTGAAGGATGAAATAGAAGCTGCCTTGAAGGAATTGGCAAAACATAAGGCTCCAGGAATTGAAGGGATACCAATAGAGATGTTTCAACAAACAGATGCAGAATTGGAGGTGCTAACATGTTTATGCCAAAAGATTTGGAAACAGCTACATGGCCAATTGACTGGAAAAGATCTTTATTTGTGCCTATTCCCAAGAAAGGGGCTCCAACTGAATGTGGATTGAATTATTGAACCATATCATTAACAACACATGCAAGCAAAATTTTACTAAAGATCACCCAAAAGTGACTGCAGCAAGATATAGGCAGAGTGCTGCCAGAAACTCAAGCTGGATTCAGAAGAGGGGGGGAACCAGGGACATCATTGCTGATGGCAGATGCATCTTAGCCAAAAGCAAAGAATATCAGATGTCTATCTATGTTTTATCTATCTATGTTTTATCTATCTATCTATCAATCTATCTATCTATCTATCTATCTATCTATCTATCTATGTTTTATCAACTATGCAAAGGCATTTGACTGTGTGGATCATAACAAATTATGGATAATCCTGCAAAGAATGGGAATACCGAGCACCTAACTGTACTCATGAGGAATCTGTACATGGATCAGGAGAGAGTCATTCGAACAGAAAAAGGAAACACTGCTTGGATTAAAATCAAGACAGGTGTGTGTCAGGGCTGTATCTTTTCACCATATCTCTTCAATTTTTATGCTGAACAAATAATCCAAGAAGCTGAACTTTATGAAGAAGAATGCAGCATCAAGATTGGAGGAAAACTCATTAACAACCTACATTATGCTGATGACACAACTCTGCTTGCTTAAAGTGAAGAGGATTTGAAACATTTACTGATGAAGACCGAACAACATAGCCTTCAGTATGGATTGTGCCTCAACATCAACAAAACAAAAATCCTTACAACTGGGTCAGTATGTGACTTCACAATGAATGGATTAAATATTGAGTTTGTCCACAATTTTGCTTTACTTGGTTCTATAATCAACACCTGTGGAAGCAGCAGTCAAGAAATCAAAAGACCCATTGCTTTGGGAAAAGCTGTGGCAAAAGATCTCTTTGAAAAGTAAAGATGTTGCATTAAAGACAAAGATGTGCCTGATTCATGGAATGGTACTTTCAGTAGCATCATATGGTTGGGAAAGCTGGACATTGGATAAGGGAGACAGGAGAAGAATTGATGGTTTTGAATTATGGTGCTGGAGAAAATTATTGAATATACCTTGGACTGCCAACAGAACCAATAGATCTGTCCTAGAAGAAGTGCAACCAGAGTGCTCCTCGGAAGCAAGGATGGCTAGACTGCTTCTCACTTATTTTGGACATGTAGTCAGGAGGGACCAATCCCTGGAGAAGGACATCATGTTTGGGAGAGTGGCAGGCCAACAAAAAAAAGAAAAACCCTCCACTAGATGGATTGACACAGTATCTGCAACAATAGGCTTAAACATACATAAGATTGTGTGCCTGGCACAAAATCAGGGAGAGTTTCATTCTGCTGTACCTGACTATAGGGCACCAAACAACAACGAAATGGTTCAGGATAAGAATTGTTATAATCAAAATGAGGATGACGGTTGTTTGACTAAAGGTGATGGCAACATAGAGAGAGAATTAAATATGCTGAGATATACTTTCAACATAGAAATTTTTTGTGATCTCATATATTTAAGCAAGTATTTTAAAATTAGAGTTTCCTGCAGTGATATAGTTTCTTGTTTCCTTGCTTGCAACTGACAAAATCCAAATGTGACATAATAAAGTTTTAAGAATTAGGTCAATGGTCAATTAATGAAAACAAGCCTCCAATACCTGGTGTTCCCAGGTGGTCTCCTATCCGAGTACTAACCAGAACCAACCCTTCTTAGCTTTTGGGATCTAATGGGATCGGATTCCAGGGTTGTGTAGCTGCAGACATTACAAAGATTATGCAGTGATATTTATGAATAGTAAAGTATCAACCTACAAAGCTCCTATATCAAATTTTTGTGAACCCTCTAAGATATGAAAGAATTATCAAGAATCCTAAAAGAAATCACTGGAGGTAGAGAGAAGCATTTTACCATTGAATTTTTTTAATGAACTAAATTCTTGCTTCATTCAAGTTTCCTTGTTGTTGTTGTTGTTGTTGTTGTTAGGTGCCATCGAGTTTTTAACTAATGGCCTTTTTCTGCTAAATTATCTCATCCATGATACCATATAACATTTGGTTGTTATGTCTTGGGTAACTCTTAGCTCTCACAGTTTCTTAGCCTTTCTTTGTTTTTGGTGACTATGATAGTTTTGAGAAATACTAGTAAGGAATTTTGTAGAATGTCCCTCAAATGGAATTTGTTTTATATTTTTTCTCACGATTAGGCAGAAGTTGTGAGTTCTGAGGAAGAAGACATCAGAAGCAACATGCTGTTTTCATCACATATCAAAGGTACACACTATCAACATGACTTCACGCTTTCGATGTTGACCAAGATCACCTGAAGGAGATAGTGTTTGTCAGATTTCTCCTCAGTAAAGTTAAGCTTTCTTCTCATTCTCACACTATAGTCTTCAGAAGGAAGTCACTATTTTTAGCCTTACGCATAAGGAGTGGAGAATTATACCCCACTTCTAGAGAATTGAATATCTGCAAAAATTATTTGGATTACTTCTGCACAAGAGCTTTGTCTCTTTTCCTCCATTTCTTTCTTTATTTACTTAATCATTTATTTATACTGTTAGGGACTCGCCTGCAGCTGAACCATCCTGGCATCTGATCCCATCAGATCTCAGAAGCTAAGCAGAGTTGGGCCTGGTTAGTACTCGGATGGAAGACCACCTGGGAACACCATGTGCCACAGGCTTGGGAGATGGACCCAGAAACCTGCTCCCCAAAAATAATCAACCATTCAAAACCCAATGAACAGAAGAGAAGCACTGACATAGTGCCAGGCATGGCAGAGTGTTGGGTATTGTTTCATCTGTTGTACATAGGATCCCATGAATCAGACCTGTCTTGATAGCACCTAACAATAATTATGGACTCATGTGTATTTATTTTATAACTTGACTTATAATCCAATACTAATTTATGTATTTTGGTGCTCAAATTGTTCCAGTTTTCCCATTAGGAATCCTATGACTGGCCCCTTTATCTCTGGGATAGCTCTATCACTGTGCAGTTTTTTTGTGTGTTTTGAGTTTGTCTTGATTTTCTAGCATGACAAAATATTCCAGACTCACCTGATTTATTTTATGCCATAGTTCTACAATCAGTCATTTTACAAAAAGGCTTTTTTCCTTATATTCGAAAAAAGTGTTAGAAACCAAGATCTGGGTGGCAGATGTGCTTGAGCTACCAGTTCATAGCTGTTTTTATGCCTTATCAATCAAAAGAGTGAAAAAACTGTGTGTGTATAAACAATTCATGTATACATACAAATCTAAATAGTATGTCTATATGTAAATTTCTGTATCTACATTAACCTGGTTTCTACAATGCTAATCCATTACTACACAGATTATTCTAACCTCTTGCCCTTGCTTATCTGTAATCCTCCATTCCAAAAGTAAGACATCTGTCTTCCACCATTTTTCATCACTTTAATTGTTCAATTTCTGTATATACATGTATACTGTATCAGAATTGTTATTCCTATTCTATGGGACACAACTTTATCACTAAAGTACTTATGTGAAGTTGCTTTTGTCTTTAACCTTACAGCCTTTACTCATTTCCAAAGTTACATAGGTCAGCCCTTATTGCCCCACCACTTCAGTAAATATCTTTCGTACATCTGTGATGTAGTTAGATGACTTTATCATACTCTGCATTTCATTCTGAAATCCCCCACCTCCCAAAATGATATTTTAAAATTTGTAAACATTAAGATTCACTCTTTGTGCTGTAAATTTCTATGAGCTCTGACAAATGCATAGTGTCATATACCCACAGTTAAAGTTTCATATAGAATTGTTTACCATCATTAAAATAAACTAAACATGAACTTTACCTGTTCAGCTCTCATCTACTGCCTATGAACCCCTAGCAATCACTGATTCTTTTATCATTTTTATAGTTTTTCCTCTTGCAGAATGTCATATAATTAGGGTCATGTAGTATATAGCCCTTTCACATTGGTTTCTTTTAGTTAGTAATTTGCACTTAAGACTTAGTTGTGTCTTTTCATGAATGAATAGCTCATTTATTTTTATTTGTGGATGGTATTTCCTTGTATCAGTGTTCCAAAATTTGTCCTTTCACCTTTAAAAGGACATCTTGGCTGTAAGTTTTTGACAGTTATCAATTAAGCTATTATAAATATCTGGATTCAGATTTTTGTAAGAACATACATTTTCATATCAGTTGGAGAAATACCAAGGAACAAAGTTTGGGATGTATCATAATACTATTTTTAGCTTTGTCAGCAACTGACAAACCATATTCTAGAAAGTTCGTGCCACCTTGTGTTCCTACCAGCAATGAATAACAGCTGTTCTTCCCTACTAATAGGTGTGTGGTGGTCTCTTGTTTGTTTTCCTTTGCAATTCTCTAATGAGAAATGGGGTTTAGCATCTTTTCATATACTTATTTTCCATTTGATGAGGTGTCTTTCAGATGGCTTGCCCATTTTTAATTGATTTGTTTGTTTTCTTTTGTTCAAGTTTTAAGAGCTCTTTGTATATTTTGGATGCAAGTGCTTCATCAGATATGTGTTTCACAAATATTTTCCCCCAATCTCTGGCTTGTTTTTTCATCCTCTTAACAGTTTCTTTCACAGACAAATATTTGTTTAATTTTAATAAAGGCCAACACAACATTTTTTTCTTTTATAGATCATGCTTTTTGTGTCATATTTAAAAATCATCACCAGATTCAAGGTCATGTAGAATTTCTCCTATGGTTTATTATGGAAATTTCATGGTCTTATATTTTAAATTTAGGTCTGTAATATATTTTGGTTACTTTTTGTAAAATGTGTAAGGGAAATTTCTAGGTTTACCTCTTTTTATTTTCTTTCAATTTTCTGGCATCATTTGTTGAAAATTCTCTCCTTTATTAAACTGGCTTTTCCTCTTTCCCAATGCTCACTTGGTTCTGTTCCATTGATAAATTATCTATACTTTCACTGATACTATACTGTGTTGATTACTATTATTTTAAGTCATCAAATTAAGTAGTATGAGTTTTCTAACTTTTTCTCTTTCTTTAAAATTCTGTTGCATATTCTAGGGCTTTTGATATTCCATATAAACTTTAGGACCAGTTTGTGAATACCTGTAAAATCACTTGCTGCAGTTGTGTTTAGGATTGTACTGATATTCTTCACTAATTTCAGAAGAATTGAAATCTTAACAATTTGACTTTCTCAATCTATAAACATGCAATATCTTTCCATTTGTTTACATGTTCTTTAATTTTGTAATTTTCCACATATAGGTGCTGTACATATTTTGTCAGATTTATTTCCAAGTACTTCAGTTTGGAGAGTGCTGTTTTATAGTCTATTTTTTTTTAAGTTTAAATTCATTGGGGTAGTGTCCTATGCCTATAATCCCAGAGACTCAGGAGGAAAACCACACATTCTAGGCCAGAGGCAGTCTACATAACTTAGCAAGACCCTATCTTAACATAATTTTTTTACATAAAACATAAAAAAATAAAAAAACATAAAAAAATTAAAAAGGGGCTGGGAGTGCAGCTCAGTGGTAGAGCACTTGCAACATATACCTAAGGCCCTGGATTCACCACTCGAATACTAAGTAAATAAATATCCCTAGTCTTAGGGAAGCATTGAATTTCTCACCATAATTAATTGTGAAATTTTTTTTGTAGATGACCTTTATTAAGTTAATGAAATTCTTCTTCATTTCTAGTTCACTGAGAGATTACATAGTGAATCTTGGAATTTTTCAAATATATTCTCTGCTTCAGTTGATAGGATCATGTGTTTTTTCTTCTTTAATCTATTGATGTGGTATGGTACATGACTGATCTCAAATTTTGGACCAGCCTCGCATGTTGTTGTTGTTAGGTGCCATCATGTTGGTGTCTGACTCATAGCAACCCTATTGTACAGCAGGTAAAACACTATCGCCAGTGCTTCTCTGCGATTCATAGGGTTTTCAATGGCAGATTGTGTTTTGGGAGTGGTTGGCCTGGTCCTTCTCCCAAGCCTACAGTATCTGGTATTCTCAGGTGGTCTCCCATCCAATGACTAACCAGGCCCAACCCTGCTTAGCTTCGGAGATCTGATGGGGTCTGACACCACAGTGCTACACCTGCAGGGAATAGATATAGCCCAGGCTGGCCTCAAACTTGAGATCCTCCTGCCTCATCCTCTTCATCAAGTCGATTACTCGTGTGTGCCACCACAGCCAGCCAGCCATTCATACCTGGAATAAATTCACTTGATTGTGGTATATAGTTATTACTATGTATTGTTGGATCAGATTTGTTAATATTTTGTTGAAGATTTTTGCATCTAATTTCATAAAATAGATTCATCTTTAGTCTTCTTTTGATGTCTTTACCTGGTTTTGGTGTTAGGGGATGGCTAGTTTCATAGAAGTTCAAGTCAACTATGTCCTTACTAATTTTCTCCCTTCTTGATGAGTTAATTATATGCCAGTCTAGTTTCTTCAGACTGTTTTTTTCCCCTTACTTTATTATGATTATAATCTGGTATTTGGGGTAATATTAACTAAGGTAAGTCAGTCTTTAATTTGAGGATTCACATTAATCTGCCTAGGAGTTGGTCTTTGTTTAACATTTGCTATAGTTTTAGGTGCCAGAGGTGCAGGTTTATGTCTCTTCTCTTGGTTTTGATCTGCTTTAAAAGCTCATCCTCAGAGCCTATGCCTTCCAACTCTTTTCTGTCTAATTCACTGTTATTACACCCCATTGCTGTAGTTGTCAAGTGTTGGGAGATGAGCATTCTCCAATCTTATGACTGACTCTCAGGGCTGTAGTCTTCCCAGTGGTATTCCTTCCCCTGCCCCCACTTTGATGAGACAAGGAAGCTAGAGGTGGTTAGAGTGGAAGGAATATCTTTCCCCAGCTAGAATGGGACTCTGTTAAAGTCTTTCTCCTGCACAGTAGGTCCTTTACACAGAACATTTTGGAGATTTTTCCCAATGATTACTCTTTCCTTCCTTCTGCCAAAACCATGAAGAGAATTTTTTTGATCTTAACCATGAGAACCTGATGGAGTCTCTGGAAGTAAATCAATGAAAGCTTACCAGCCCCAGGAGATTTTCACTCACACAAACTAGTTTACTCTCAGCTTTTAGTGATTGATCAGAACTACCATTTCAGTGCTCTTTTAGTTTACAGCTCCAGCCACTTGCATTCTAGGTGAGTAGATCGCAGCTGAGACTGTGGATTCACCTGCCTCTCTGGTTTTTATAGTGGCAATTTGCCCTGCAAACTCAGTTCTCTACCAGGTCCAGAAAAAGTCACTGCATTTCAGTTGGTTCACCTCTTTCTGGGTGTAAGTATGGAAATAAAAACTTTCAAACTCTTTAAATGTACAGACCAAAACCAGAATTAAATGTTTAAAAAGAAATTTTAAATTTCCTTTAAATTTAAGGAATGTTTCTTTAAACATTCCATTGAATGTTTAAAAGGAAATTTTAAACACTAATCTGACCAACATCTTCTTAGCCTGTTATCTATGAATCAGCTGAAAATGCATGCATATTCATGCAGTACTTTTCGTAGGTGTCATGATTCTCAAAGGGTTCTGATGACTTGGAAAGTTAATATCTATTTGATGCAAAAATTTCTATATGTAAAAAGTCACCTGAAATCTTCAATATAGGAGTAATGAGACAAAAAATGCACTTCATACTTTTGCTTTTATATGAATATCTTTGAGTAATGAATGTAAATTCCAAATTAAAAGATAATGTCTGTCCTATATTCTTCAAAGGGGCTGGGATTTAGCTCAGCTGGTAGAGCGCTGCTCTGCAGTCTCTGAGGTCCTGAGTTCAATTCCCACCACTACCCAAAATGGGAGAAGGACATGGCAATCTACTCTCGAGCCAATCAGGAAACAATCAGCCATTGAAAACCCTATGAAGGTTGCTATAAGTCGGATACCGACTTGACGGCACCTAACAGCAACAACAACACATGCTTCAAAACTCATGAAAAATATTTTGACAATCCAATTTGCAATTTGATTTTTAATAAATTCATCTACACAAGGCAAAATGTGTTTTCTTAAAATAAAGTAAGTGTGGGACAGACTAGTCTGGATGCAAGACCAATGAAGATTCTAACAAGGCAAAGAACCCCTTCAGTGATCTTTTCACCTTTTCCAAGAGACAAAGACTTAGCTTTATCTGTTCATATAACAGAGTCAACTAACAGTTAATTCCAAATATTATGTTGGAGGTATCTCTCATGTAATATATTATATGAACATTATTAGCAATAAAGCATCAAGATAAGAGATTAACTTTCAATTTTGTATCACTGTGTAAATCTGTGCACTTATTTTCAAGGCTGATTAGACGATATTGGTTAGACAAAGTGAAAAATGACCCTACATGTGAGCATTAAATTAATGTAACTTTTTTATTAAGAGAACATTATGATGGCAATATCAAATCTCCAACTGTTTTTTGTCATCACTAAAAGATAAAAAGGAAAAGAAGCCCCACTGTTTACAGGGAGAAGATCCTGTGGCTAATCCATTGCTATTTTGCTGTTGCTCAGTGTTTTACGTTATCATCAGACTTCCTAACAGTAGTCTCTGAAAGATGAAAGTGGACTCTCACTGAGAATTCCACACAAATGGATAAATTTGCATTGCCATTTTTGGCTTGTTGCCATGGATACAGCCATCTGAAGGCCTCAGTGCAGCTGTGAGTTGATTGACAGTCCGTTCACAGTGCAAGGCTTTACAAAACCAGTAACATGAAAGGACTCTCATTAGTAGACAAAGCCTTTACATACACATTTGGGTGAAACTTCAAAGACTGAATGGTACCTCTCAGCAAATCTGACCTTTGTATTAATATCACCAATGAAAGTTAAAATTATACCATGAAAGGAAATACTCTAAAATATAGAGCTAACATATTTATTTGATACCCAGCTTTATTTTGGCTTCATGTAAATCCAGCTTTTAAAAGATAGTAGAATGAATATACAAACAGAAAAGGGTTTGTGTTATAAATGCTTTGTTTTCTTTAAAAATATGAGAGGATAAAAACTTACTTCACATTATAAAATTATAGACTATTTTATACTTAGATTAATAAAGGTAATAATTTCTGCCACTTATATGAAATGGGGAAAATGAATAGGCTTCATATTTCTGTCAGCCTTCTGTATGGTATAGCACACTGTGAAATATAACATTGACATTTTACAGTGTCACATACCCAAGTGTAACTCTATTTCTCTTTACTTAAACTTAGCTCATGAGGCTCCATTGCTGCCTCATAATGAAATGCTTTCCTCTATGTATTCAAGGTAATTCTATCAACTCTGGTTCAACACTCCAGGGTTTCTATTCTGTCAATTCAGGATGCTTCCTATGCCATACTTCTAATTCTCTTCTCTTGGGTGTGATTGGAGTTCCTGAGTTGGTTAATACATTGCCCTGTTATCACAGGAGAGGAGATCATCTCCTATTCTCACCACTGGCCTCACTAGCCCCTGCATACCCATTCCTCTGGCCTTGAGCACTGGGCCCTGTCTTGCTGCATCTTTTGCTGATTCTGACATCCCTACACAGTACCCAGTTGTGAGGCTCATGCTCCCATGTGCTCTTCAGCTTCTATGGCAGCACCTTCCATGTACTTCTTGAGCTGCCGGGATGCATACCTGCTTTTCCCATGCCACAAGAAAGGGCCTGAGCCTCTGTGAAGCTGACCATAGACCTGACTGCATACACATCTCAGTACCTAAAACACAAGAAAAATAAGCTTTCAGCCAATTGGACACAGAAAAACTTTGTCAAATGCCACTGAATCATGACTACTTTAAACTCTTCATACTAAGCCTCAGCAGATCGAGTAAACTGTATATGAAGTTGATTTTGACACTTTGATGTTCTTTAGCTATGAGTCTCCCTTTACATCTATCAAAGGTCTAGAAACAACAGCTCCCAAAGGACTTCCAATGCTCAAGATTCCTGATGTTTTCCTTGAATCAGAATCAAAAGACATCATTTGGCACATAACCCATGTATAATATAAGCTAATCCATCAACCTGACAGCATAAACAAAACTAAGACACTAACTGTCCTCTGCTTTGCTGATGGAGTCAGTAGGATTTACTATTTAGTCCTCTCTTTTTCAGTTAAATTGGGCAGAAAAGACAAATCAAAATTAACATTTTAGAACTGTTTATTTGGAAATATTTCATGTGAATTAAAATTTCAGCACCTAAATGAATCAGAATACTAATGAACTGTGGAATGTAGGAATATTTACACATATTTGCACAGGTGCATCCTAAATGGGCATATTCTTTGTAATAAAATGTCTGATTAATCTATGCTAAATCAGTAGAATTGGATAAAAATAATGTGAATCACATATGGGAAAAAGTCATGTAGGTGAAACATGAGACTGGATGAGATAGTGCTATAGAATAAATCATCACATAAAAGATTTATATTTTATGTCTTTTTTCTATGCTGTGATGCATAAATTATCCAAGCTTATTATTCTGTGGTACAGAATGTCCCTGGAAATGAGAGAGAAAAGCAGGTGAAGAAAAGGAAGGACAATTAATTAGGAAAAATAATTCTTAAGAGTGAGAACCTCATATGGCAAAATCAGCAGGGTGAGGTACATTACCAAAAAGGATTAATTAGTAAATAGAATAGAAAGAGATCATTGAACTTAATTTTTAATTAAGTTGGTTTGTATCTGTTGTAAAGGCCTCTTCAGTTTTCACTACTTCCTTCTGAATAATAATGATATTAGATCTATTTTTTCCTATGTTTGTGTTTGATATTTCTTATGGTTTGAATCTAAAATGTTCCCCAAAGGTCATGTGTTTGGATGTTTGGTCCCCAGCTGGTGGTGCTGTCCCAGGAGATTATGGAACTTTGGGAAGTGGGGCCTGGCTTTGTGGAGGAAGGTTACTAGAAGAGGCTTTTGGAAGTTTTAATCCAGATCTGAGGTTCCATTTGCATTCTCCTTCTGATCAGCCATGACATGAGGTCATCCAATGCCTGTCCTGCCCCCAGCAGCTCCACCATGCTTCTTGCCATTATGGCCTGACATCCCTTGTGGGCTCCCAATAAATCATTCTTCCCATAAGTTTATTTCACTCAGCTTCTCTGCTGCAGCAAGGAATGAGCTGACTAACAAAACATTCAGTGATAGGTAATTTTTGATTGGAAATTTTTAATGTACAACTTAATGTGTTTCATTCTGACATGCATTTCATTGTGACATTTCCATATATGCGTTTCATTATACATTGCACAGATAACTTCCTCTTACCCTCTTGTGCCCCTCCTCCCCTTTCTCCCACTCCCCCACTAATGATCTCTCTTCTACTTGCATGTCTTTTTGTGGGAATATTTTCCTATATACCCTTGAATCCCAATTATGATGTAAGTCCACACATTTTTTTTTGTAGTGATCTATCTCTTTACAATGGTAAGTAATTTTGAGATGAGATTTTGATTAAGAAATAACAAAAGAACCTATGTATTCAGTTTTCTGTGATGTTTCTCTCCCAAACCTTTGAAAATAAAAAGTTCCAAGGAAAAGCCAAAATTCTAAGGCTTTAAAAATATTAAATAATACTAAATAAAAGAATTAACAACCATTTAGGAAAAGTTGTTTTATAAGAATCAGTGCTGTAGATGGTGAAGTAGTGGATCCCAGATATTTCTTAGGCCTGATTTTCCAAATACATGCAGTTGTTCTTACAAATGAGAAAACTATTCTCCCTAGAAGACAATTAAGCAGAGTCTTTCATCTCAGTAAACTCATACTTTGTAAATATCCTTGTGTACCAAATCTTAGTTCATTTTTCTATGTATAAAACATCTTAGATTTTAAAACTACTTCAAGCAAAATAAAAATTGAAAAACATAAACCCTGGGGAAGAAGTTATAAATTTAAAATAGAAATGCATTGATTGCTATGCATCCAGTTGATGCTTGTTACTGGTTTTTGATTCATATTTATCTTATTTCTTTCTTGATTTCCTCTCATGTTACTTGTTCATTTCTTTGATCTTCTATGTGTGGTTGTCTTATCTCCCTTCCATGCAATAGTTGATTGAGGATCCTCTGTAATACTGGCTTGGTGGCTGCAAATCTTTTGAACATGGCCATACCATGGAATGTCTTATACTCCTCATCTATTTTGAAAGAACCCAGTTCTACCACTAGTGGGAATATGCCCAAAAGAAGATGAGTCATCATACCACAGAGACACCTGCATCTCCATATTCAATGCAGCACTTTTCACAATAGCAAGGATATGGAATCAACCAAAGTGTCCATCAACAGAAGAATGGATAAAAAAATTATGGTACATATACATCATGGAATACTACGCAGCCATGAAAAAATGAAATAATGTCATTTGCCACAAAATGGATGGAATTGGAGAACATCATCTTAAGTGAATGAACACAAGCTCCCCAAAAGAAATACCATTATGTTCTCACTCATATGCGGGTGCTGAATCAAACCCAAAGGAAGGAAAAAATTCTATTCATAAATTGAAACATAAAAAAGCACAATTCAATTTAGCACAGAAGATACAATTTAAGGAGTGGGAAGAAGGAGGGAGGGATCTAGAAGAGGGAAGCAGACTGGAGAAGATGGGAGAGGGAGGAGGGTCAATGAGAAGGGATGAAGGGGGAGATGGTCAATCGCAATGTAAATAGCACAACTTCATGAGTATGTTGAAAAAAATAGGGAAGACATTAAAAAATCCCACTAGAGTAGCAAAAATTTAAAAATAGTAATAATACCAAATATTGGCAATAATGCCAACAGACTAGCTCACTCAAGTAATACTGCTGAGAATGTAGAAAGGTAGATCACGATAGAAAAAAGTTTGGATTTATATTAAAATTGGGATGCACATATATAGATAAATATTCTCATAAAAAGAAATGCAAATAGAAAGGAGATCACTAGTGGGGAGGATGGTGGTGGGGAAGGAGGGTCATGAGAGGGTAAAGGCGAAGTTACATGAACATCGTACAATGAAATGCATATATTGATATATCATAATGAAACCCATTAAGTTGTACATTAAAAATTACTAATAAAAAAAGGAATACATTGATCTAGATTATCGTGAGCATATGAGTAAATAGTAGCTATTGATTTTACTTCTGGAGATTTTTTTTTTTGTGGTTTTTACCTTTAATAAAGCAAGATTTGAATAATTTGAAGTTTTTAACTCTGTTTTTCCAAATGACAGTAATGTAATCTTTCTTTTGCCTGAAAATTTACATCTTATATGTTGTTTATCAAAATAAAACATATTTAGTTGCAATACCAATCTTGATATTTTAGTATCAAGAATAAATACTAATATTACTATATTATTGGCTATATTTATAGTTTTAGAGATAATATAAAAGAAATATTAGCATTGGTTGAGAGCAGTATATTCAACAGTTAACAGTCATTGTAGCCTAAAACTCTGAGTCAACTGTGCAATAAAACTTAAATTTAATAATGCAAGTTGATATTGACTTATTTTATGAAAATCATTTATGTTAAAAAATTAAGAATAAAGATCTTAAAATCCTCTGCAGTTATCAAAGGTACGGAAAAAAGAAGCCCATTTGCCAACACTGAAATAGAAAATGTGAAAAAAGAGCATATGTAGAATGTGAAGTTTCTGGCATTGACTTCATCAGTTAAGGGCACATGTGGGGACTGACAATTTGAAGTGTTAACAGCACCTGTATCATTAGAGTGCCTTATTTCCTTTAATTTAAAAAAGTTCAGAACACAAAATCCTCTCAGAAATACCAAATTTACATTTCTGAATACAAAAATATATACATAACACATGTGAGTGGAAAATTTGGCATTGACTACTTAAATACAATTATCTAAAAATAATTTGAAACTCTATCTTAGAGATAATTTTCTCTGTATGTAGCTCTTCTCTGCACTTCAATTTAGTCTTCATTAAATACTTAGCTTTATAACTTCTCATTTCACACTTTAGTTCTTATTGATACACAAAAAGCAAAAGCAAAACAAAACAAAACAAAAAAACAGAAACTATACTATTCAGCCCAGGTACAGCAACAAGTGTTGACTTTTAATGAGTAGTTACCATGTACAAAGCTCTCTGCTACATGCTTCACGTATTTTATCTCATTTATACCCTACAGCATATAAGTAGGCACTATTAGTACCATTTTACAAATAAGTACACTGAGGCATGTTGTCGTTGTTGTTAGGTGCCATCGGTATCCGACTCAGAGTGACCCTACCTACAATAGACAAAACACTATTATCAGTGGTTCTCTGCTATTGATAGGGTTTTCAATGAAAGATTGATTTTTGGGAGCGGGTTGCCAGGTAGTTCTCCCAAGCCTACAGCACATGGTGTTCCCAGGTGGTCTCCCATCCAAGTACTAACCAGGCCTGACCGTGCTTACTTTCCAAGATCTGATGGGATCAGATGCCACAGGGCTACGGCTGCAGGCCACTAAAGCACACAGAGGGTAATTTTCCCAATGTTTCAAAGCTAATAAATAGTACAGCAAAGACACAAGCCTGATTTTGATGATAATTATCACCTTCAGAAAATATTCTTTAAAGGACTTAGATCCTTCTTATATTTTTGCTTTTTAAATCTGGGTCTATTACTTTATTGATAAAGGAGTTTCCAGAAATTTGATTTAGGCTAAACTAAATGTGATTTAGGTTAAACTAAATATGAAATGCTAGGATTTAGCTCAGTTGGTAGAGCACTGCTCTGTAGTCTCTGAGGTCCTGAGTTTGATTCCCAGCACTGCAAAATGGGAGAAGGAGGTGGCAACACACTCCCAAGGCAATCCCAAAACAGTCAGCCATTGAAAACCCTATGAGGGTCGCTATGAGTTGGACTCGACTCGACAGCACCTAACAACAACAAATATGAAATATCAAAAGGAAGCTAAGAAATTTTTTTAAAGAGAAGACAAGCATCTAGAACCTGAAATATGAAGAAATATATGTAAACAGCTTTTGTTCTGAGAGTGAACTACATAGGATTGAGGGAAGCAACGTCCATTTTGAGAATGAAAAATTCTGAAGTTCCCGTCGTTCATACTGAAGATTCTTCATATTGGGGTGAAGATTCTTCATATTGATGTGGCAGATTTGTGGGATAATTTCACCATCTTCTAGTCACTTCTTGTTCCAATGTTCAATTCCTAGTGAATTCTGCATCACACTTACTTCTTTCTGTTATAATTTCCATGCATTAACCCAAAAAGGGAACACAGTGTTTTCTCTCTCATTCCGTGAACAATATGAAATATTTATTGTGTATGATAAAACTGAATAGAAAATTTGAGAAGGACAGAGAGGTGACGTCTGGTCCAAACAACCTGCATTTCTAATCAGTATTTTCCATTCCTCAAACTTCATCAGGACTACAAGTGCCAGTCAAGGAGCTTCCTTCTCTCCTTAACTTTTTCAGACTACAATGAATCTAGTATTTCATATTGCTTTAATCTGGCAGTGCCATAATAACTCTTACAGAGGTAACTCGATGACAATATTCTTTACAAAAACAAATACAAAAAGTGTCTAAAAAATATCAGCCAACACAATTTAGTAAAATATTTTTAATCATAATAATAAGAGAGCAGAATGTATTCCAGGAATGAAAAATACTACAAAATCTTAATTTTTAGTGAATCAACAAACAAGTTAAAAGGAGAAAAATCTAGAAAATGATCTTCACTGATCACACAAAATAAGCATTTGATAAAATATATTTTCTTATAAAAATAATAAACACAAAAATTCTAAATACAATGAAGAATACCTACATGAAAGCAACAGAACTATCTTCCTTAAAAATGGCATCCTAGAAATGATGCCAAATTTCTCAAAAATACAAGTATCACAACTATAATCACTGTTCAAATGACTCCAAATGTGCTAGACAATGCAAAGACAGGAAAAATAAAAGTCACATAAATACTGAAAAGGAAAAGATTAAGAGTATTGTCATTTGTATATTGTATTATTTTCTCCCAGGAAAATTAAGACATTGGATTAGAAAACATTCAGAATGAACTAGCTATTAGTGACCAAAACAAAAAATACATAGAAGTAAATAGTTTAAAATTAATTTATAGAAAAAGTTGTTTTAAAAACATGATAGGATCCCCATAAAAGTAGTGTCTTAGTGTATTCAGACTGCTATTACAAAATCATCAGGCAGGATAATACAGAAACAATAGAAACATATTGCCCACTGTTCTAGAGGATAGAAGTCCAAGATAAAGATGCCAGCAGATTTGGTTTTTGGTGAGGACCTATTCTTCTTAGTTGGTGCTGTCTATGTGTTCTTCCCTGGAAAACAAGGTGAACAAACTCTACCAATCCTTTTTTTCATAAGGTTTCTAATCTCATTCACAAGGACTCTACCCTTTTGACCTACTTATCTCCCAAAGTTTCACCTCTTCATACCAACATAGGATATTTGATTTCAATGTAATAATCCTGGAGGACACAAACATTCAGACCACAAGTAGCAACAAGAGACAGAAAATATTTAAGTAGAAATGCATAGAAATTAGATGAAAATAATTTTATGGAGAAACAGAAAAATATATTGAGTAAATAAAAATATTATGCCTATAAATATCATATTTATGAATGAAAATATCCCATAGTATAAGTGTTTATTCTCACTCCCCTACATACCACCAATGACTCTAGAATTATAATGCAGTATTCGTTAAATTTCAGCCAAAGTAGTGGCAGGGTGGAGATCATATATATATCCTGCAGCTGCACCACTGTGGCATACAATCCCATCAGATCTCGAAAGCTAAGCAAGGTCAGGCCTGGTTAGTATTGGATGGGAGACCACCTGGGAACACCAGGAGCTGTAGGCATGGGAGAAGGACCTGACAACCTACTTACCCTCCCCACACAAAAAAATCTGCCATTGAAAACCCAATGAATAGCAGAGAAGCACTAACAATAGTGTTTTGTCTGGTGTATGAAGGGTTGCTATGAGTCAGACACCAACTTGATGGCACCTAACAACAACAAATATATATATATATATATATATATATATATATATATATATATATGATTAAAAAAAACTTCATAGAGTTAAAACTAGTGTTAGAGTTAGTGGAAGAAACAACTGGCCATACATCTATATGAACTACTATGCAAGAAATTGGTAATAAAATAATAAACAGAAAAGACACATTCCAAACTCCCATGGCGATTATATTTTTAGTATGAGAGACAAACTTTCAAAGTACACAGATTTTAAAAGTGTAGAATGTGATGAATAATCATATATCTACATAATTGGCCAGACATAATTAAATGATGTAAGTCTCTCTGAAAAGCAACATTTAAACCATAACAAAGAATATCCAAGAAAAAAGCATGCATATCTGAAAAAATGAGAAATCTACATACCATAAAATTGAGAGTAGTGAAAGATATTAATTTTATTTTCTTCTTTGGTTTACGTGTATTATTTAAAATTTATGTAAGTCAGGCATGGTTGCACACACTTGTAAACCCAGCGACTTGAGAAGTAGGGGCAGGAGAATCATAAGTTTGAGGCCATAGCCAGCCTGTATAACTTAGACCCTGTCTCAAGATAAAAATGTCTTTAAAAAGGAACTGGGGATGCAGTTCAGTGGTAGAGTGTGTGCAAATTATGCTCAAGGCCCTGAGTTCAACCACCCAACTCTAAAAAAATAAGAGAGAGAGAGAGAAAGAAAAAGAGAGAGAGAGAGAGAGGAAGAAAGAAAAGAAAAAGAAAGAAAGAAAGGAAGGAAGGAAGGAGGGAAGGAAGGAAGGAAGGAAGGAAGGAAGGAAGGAAGGAAGGAAGGAAGGCAGGCAGGCAGGCAGGCAGGCAGGCAGGCAGGCAGGCAGGCAGGCAGGCAGGGGAGAAAGGAAGGAAGGAAGGAAGGAGATAAATATAAAAAATGCTTAGGAAAAAAGACATTTTTAAAACAACTTGAAATTATTAAGGGACATAGCTTAAATATTTGTGAGTTTTTCTCAATTGGCCTTTGTATATTAAAGCCATTGGTTTAAACATTCCTGTGGTGTTTTGTATTTAAACATTTGGTCAATCAGGGAATACAGATATAGACATTTGAAATATTTTTTCATACATTGTGATTATTGTTCCTTTCCCTGACATTCAGAGTACTCTGAGTATTGAAATATCTGTAATTTTTATTTCAGCAATTTATAAAACCATATTTTATATATAAAGGTGGTAAAAATGAAGAACATTACTATTTATTTGATGTTTAGAAAATATTATGTAGAGTTTTTCAAAGTTGTCTGTAGCTATACCACCCTGAATATGTCAAATCTCATCTGGTCTTGGAGGCTAAGAGGGATTGGGCCTAGTTAGTACTTGGATGGGAGATTTTCTCAATGGTACTCCAAAATATCTCTGATCCAGTTTGCTACTTGGAAGGATTTAATCAGGTTGGTCTCCTATTTTTAAAATGTTTTTTATGAATCTTTCCTGACTAGCATTCTTTATAAGCCACCAAAAAACAGAAAAACTTGAATTCATTTCTCTGAAACTTCAGAAAGATCTATCCAGCGGAACAACCATTTACAAAGTATAATAAATTAAAACTTAGTATTTATTTCTAATACCATTGGCCAATGCAAACCCACTTATCTATTTTTTCTTCAAAATATGTTTAATTGAAAATATTATCATGTAAGGCATGAAGAAAATTTTTAATAAAAGTTTTGATACCAACATAAACTGCCCTACTTTAATGCTTTTCACTGATTAATCTTAAAATCAATATAATTATCAACGGATTTTTTTATGATTCACTTAAGACACTTAAACATCTTATCTCTGAAAATAAATCTTTTATAGATATTTCATTTCAATGTCTGTCAAAGATATAGTTAAATGATCATTTTATTAAATGGTGGATTGCCTGGCACCATTGCATGGCACCTGGCACCAGGAGGTGGAGGCAGGAAGATTGCAGTTTCGAGGCCAGAGGTAGCCTGCATGACTTAGTGAGACCCTGTGTCAAGATAAAAAAAAAAATGGGCTGGAGGTGCAGCTCAGTGGTAGAGCTCTTGAAAAGCATGCATGAGGCCCTGGATTCAACCCCAAGTACTGAAAAAATAAATTAACTTAAAAAAATAAAGATGGTGAATTTCAGGTAGGCAATGTAGTACACTCCTATTGTCCCCGCTACTTGGTAGACTGAATTAGGGGGATCATCTAGTTTGAGGCCAAAGGCAGCTTTCACAACTTACCAAGACCCTGTCTGATAGATAGATGGATAGATCGATGATAGATAGATAGATAGATAGATAGATAGATAGACAGACAGACAGACAGACAGACAGACAAAGGGCTGGGTTTGCAGCTCAGTGGTACAGCACTTGCCTAGCATGTATGAAGCCCTGGGTATAACCCACTAGTACTGAAAAAAAGAAAGCAAATGATGAATTGCCTGGATTTTTATGTTGTATTAATATTTCTTCAAATAAAATCTGCCATAAAGTTGCCAAGTAAATTCAGTGGGTAAAATCCATGATACCAGAGTTCAAATTTCAGCATTAGAAATGCATAAGCCTATCTAAGTTCTGCTTCAAGGACTCTTCTTGAGAGCAATTGGTAAGTATTATGAAACAATTAGAAGTTTCCATGAGGAGCTGGGAGCCAAAGCATTGTGGACTTGGCTCAAGGATATCCCAGTGAAATGCCTATTCCAATTCATCATGAGCAGAGTCCACTTTGTTTTACATGACACTTGTATACTTCATCAAAGGAAATGTTAATCAACATGCAATAGATCTCATTTCAACATTTAATCCTTATAAAAGATAAATCATTGATCATCTAAATTATCTCCAGGAGAGGAAAAAGAAAAGCCAGAATAAGCAGTACAACAGTGCTGCCCCACCAATGACCTTTATTTTGAGCTAGAGTTTCTTCCTGATGTAGATATTGGAGATGGTTCAGGTTGTATGTGACTTTAATCCAAACCAGCTCTCTAAAATGAGGTAAAAATGAAACTTTAGATACCAACGAACCCAAGGAGAGTTAGGCATGATGTGTGCTACTGCTAAACATGATTCACTAGTACCTCTGGCAGGATTTTAGTGTCTTCCTCTTGTGTGATACAGGCTCACCTTCTGAAAATAAAGTAGAGGAAAATACTGCATGCCATTTACATCCCAATTCAAATATTTTTAATTCATATATTCAGGAAAAAAGCTGAACAAGGATCAATTATTTCAAGAGGCAAGACAGTTCTATAATTGAAGACTTACTGCAATAGTTATCCTTTAAGGTCTGGGGCAAAATGTATCTCTAAAAACCCTTGTGCCAAATAGTATAGAGGAAAAGAGTTGGCAAAATGAGATCATGAACACAGAACTTCTTTGGGGTGTGTTATTGAACTAACTAATGCCTTCCTTTAAGTCTATGATATACAAGCCAACTAGCCTCTCTTTTGATAGTCCTGACCTATAGCTTGTACCTCTGCCATAAATTTTTCAGGAAACTAGAAAATTCAACACTATTCCCTCAACCACAAAGCTTTATACAAGGTGTGGACATGGCAGTCCCTCGTAGGTATTCTGTCCCTCACAGATATTTGTTCCATAAATTTGGACCCAAGCTAACTCATTCTATTTTTATTTCCTCAAAGATGTGATGAGAAAAAGAATGAGAATCAGAAAAAAAAATCCTCTATTATTAGTCATTATTCATTTTAATCACATTATTCATTTTAACCATCCAAAATACTGAGAAGGAAAAAAGGAAAAAGTATAAATATGTCTTAATCTCATTTTTTAGAAAAGGAAGGGCTTACCAAAGTTGATTCATGACATGTCAAATTTAAAAAAGCTATGTTCTGGGAGGAGTCACAACTTCTCTTCCCATCATACATCATAGAAAATTACCTGTGAAGAATAATAAAGGAAGAAAGAAACTTTTCAAATATGGTAAATAAGACTTTACAAGTCTAAAAGAGGACTTAAATATAGGAGGAAGGGTGCTTTCAAAAAAAGAGCCAATGAATCAATTTCAATAGGAGAGGGAGAGACAAACACAAGAGTGTCAATATTGTCTAGAACTTGAGAAAAGAAAAAGAAGCTATCTGGTAAGTAATATAACAGGAAGAAATAATAGTGTTTGGAGGAATTTGAGCAATAAACACACTCTCTTAAAAGCAGTGGAGGAATAGAACTAAACTAAGATTTGTTGATTACTTTCCATATGCCACTTCCTCTGGTACCATTCTCTCAAACTCGCCATGACATCAGAATTTGCACCCCTACTTTTCATGTGGCAGGACCAATATTGAGACAGTATATGGCCAATGTCACCCAGTTGTGAAAGACTAGTTTGACAATACTGGCAGTAATGGTCAATTAAAGGATTCTGGATCCTGAATAAAGGAAGATAAAGAGAAGGTTGAAGTAGCAAAAGGAACACAGAATTTAAATTAGGAGGCTTGCCTGCAATTCAAGTCACCCCAAATGACTTTCCTTTTTAGAAAAGTCTCAAAAGCCACCTTCAGTTTGAAAATTCTTTGATGCAGTTTCCTTAATTACCCACACTCATGATGCCTTAGTCCTGTGCCCTACAGGCCATATAGGTCTCCCCTGGGATCTCCTAGCCCTGTCTCTATGTTTGTCTCAGTCACCACACCCACGACTCCGGGGCTTCATGTCTCTGACTATGTCTCTTTACTCCCATTGGCCAGGAGCTTCTTGAAGGCAAAAATTACTCCTTTTTTTACCCTTTTAATATTGGAGGCTAATTAAGTGCCTGGGACATAGTATGAGTTTTACACACAGTGTTGTTAAAAAGAGACTCTGGCGTTTAAAAATAAGTAGGAAGAAACATATTCAAATGGTATGATGGAGGTAAAGGCAGACAAGGTTTAGAAAGAAAATTGAGAACATTCCTTAGCAGTTCTAGGTAGATGGTGGCTTTGCCTTTTGAAGGGGAAATGGAAGTGCATAGGGGACCCAAAGTTTCTGGGGAGCTGCACTGAGCAGACTGGTTGATGGAATATTAAGATAAAGGAGTTTTTGAGCAATGGAAAGATTGTCCCCCTTAGTCATTCATTCATTCTAAAGAAACTTTCTATTACACTTGGAATGAAATTCAAGATTCTTGCCATCTCTACTTGGCCCCATGTAATCTAGCTCTTGCCTAACCCTCCAGCCACATCTACTTTTCTTCTCATTCCCTGTGGTCAAAACCTAATGACCTTCTTGCTATTTCTGGAACATGTCATGCTTAGTTATACCTCTGCTTTTCACCGGAGCAGCTCCATATTAGCATTTAGGTTATCACTTCTTCCAGAAGGAAATCAACAATGAAATTATGTGAGTCTCCTGTCCCATCCCCAAGCATTTCATGTTCTTTCAATGCTTGTGATCCCTGATTTTATATAATTTAGCTGTTTGATGATTTGTTGGGTTTTCTCTTAGCCTGGAATTTTAAGGCCCGTGAAAGCAAGTGCTTAATCTTTTTTATTTTTGGATCCCCAATGTCTGGCACACATAGTAAGTGCTTAATAAATATTTGTGAGTAAATGAATGAGTTGATCAACTACTCAGCCATTTTTCTGTGTGGCATTATCAGTGAGAATGGATAGACATGAAAATAATACCAAGTATAATAGTTTAACATATATCATTAGCTTCTACATTCTGAGAACAGTTCTAAGCGCTTCATGTGTGTTAATGTTTACTCTTCAGAAAAATCTATCATTATCCTATACTTGCATGAGAAAAATTAAGGCACTGAGAGTTTAAACTGTATGGTATAGCATATATTACAACATAGGTACAATACAGTGTAAAGATGCACAAAGTGGCAGCCTTTGGTTTTCTAACTTACCAGCTAGCACAAGAAGTAGTTCCTAAAATTCATTGCTTCTACCTACTTTGACCCTTCTATCTTGGAGGAAATTTTATTCTTCCTTCAGGATTTGGTGCACCTGTTCAACTCCTGCATTATTTATCTAATGTGTCACCTTTGACATTAGATGTACCAACAACTTCGTTCCCACAGAGCTTTCTACAAAATTGGATTAAAGATCACAGCACATTTAAATTGAAAATCTATGTTCATCTGACTATCTCTTTTGTTGTTGGTGGTAGGTGCTATGGAGTCAGGTTGGACTCAGAGCGACCCTATGTACAACAGAATGAAACTCTTCCCGATACTGTGCCATGCGTGGCAATATGTCAGTGCTTTTCTGCTATTCATAGCATTTTCAATGGCTGATTTCTGGAGTGGGCTGCCAGATTCTTCTCTCATTTTTTGCAGTGTTGGGGATCAAACTCAGGGCTTCAGAGCATGCAGAGCAAGCTCAGTACAAACTGAGCTTAACCCAAGCCCTATCTCTTTATTAGAATTCTTTGAGTGCAGAGATATTTTCTCTTTGTTCCACAATCACTAATGTTTGTCTTCTTACCCAATACAGAGTAGATTTTCAGAAAATGTTTATTAAATTGTTACTACCATTCACATGGGCTGGGATTTAGCTCAGGTGGTTGCTGTGCTGCAGTCTCTGAGGTCCTGAGTTCAATTCCCAGCACTGCAAAAATGGGAGAAGGACCTGGCAATCCATTTCCAAGACAATGCCAAAATAGCCATTGAAAACCCCATGAGGGTCTCTATGAGCCGGATACCGACTCGACGGCACCTAACAACAACAACATCATTCACATACTAAGAAATTTTTTAAACTACTGTCCCCAACTCAAGAATCCATGTTTTTGACACTAAAATGAGTTCTTTTAAAATAATTAATCTTGAAATGACTAGAGTTTTGATTTTAAAACATTTTCATTTTATTACAGAATAATCAAGTTATTTCAGATATAATTCATATTTTGATCATGTTAGAGACAGGCATCCTGCAAAATATCTACTCACCTAAGAAATGTACATAAACTTGATTTTTCCTCAGCCATGTAATTAAAAATATAACCATGGGATTTGAGGCTCTCTTCACATTTAGGCAGTAGCTTTGGTTACTCCTTCAGGTCACTGATTCATTCTAGATACAAAATGTCTAGCAGTTCAGCATTGGGATTTGGTTTAAGCAGATAATCTAAAACACTGGATATTTTCTTAAGTCTTATCTGAATAATCCAAACCTCTGGAGTTCACTATCTTGGGATGGAAATCTTAGGAGAGATGTTCTCATAATATTTTTTAACACAGTTTGCTTCTGATTTTAGCCAAAAATAATGTAAAAGAGATCTGTCGACACATTAAAGTCCAAGCTTAGATTAAAAATAAGAAAGACTTAGAGGAAAGAATAAAAGTCTTTGAAAATTAAAAATGTTCCATTCTCTGGCTTGCAGTTAAAACAGTCACAATAAAAACACAACAAAAATGGTGAGCATATTGGACATCCATCCTTTATTTTAATAGATTATGGCGTAGTTACCGCTCAGATAGGAGCATAGTCCATTCAGTTTTCCCTGCCTGTAGCAAAGTCACCTCAACTTTAAAAGGACTAAAGAGATGATGAAAAGATAAGCGTTCTAAGGAGGGCCATCTATAATAAGAAACACAATAACAGGAAATAGGCGGTGGTCACACAAGCATTAAAATATTCCTTAAGTGTGAACATGGGGAAAAATAGTGAAAACAGAACAGTGGCTGAGGCCACGAAGCAGAGCAGTTCTTTTGCTAGAGAGAAAAACTTTGTTTTCACTGGCAGGCAACTTTAATTGAATCTGTGCTCTAGGAGAGAACCAATGAATAAATAAACAAATAAACAAATAAACAGGTAGTAAGGTACCACCTGGGCTTGAATTTAAATTTCACTTTGCACACCTGAAGATAATTAACATTTCCAAAAGCATTTGTATGCTTAACTTATTAATACAGAAGCTATTTTGCTTTTAGTATTCTGCTAAGATAAAACACAATTCAATTATCTTAACTGCATTTGATATAATTAACTACTTGTTTGAAGTGGACTAGAATTCCAGGAAGCAGCACCAGCAGCATTATTTAGGTACCTAATTCCAGGCAAACCGAAACATAAATAAAACCACAGTACATAGAACTTGTATAAGAAGAGAAAAAGCATGCCGATCTCGAGTCAGTCTTAAAAGAGCCATTTTGTGAGGCAACAGTATTAGGCCACAGATGCTGCAATGTAAAATTCACATGGAAAAAAAATTGTTTGCATTTCCCTTTATTTTTTAAACTAAATTGGTATCATCTCCTATAATCATCTACCTCTTTCTGTCCTTTCAGCAGTTCTCTAAATTTAAACTCTGCCTTCAAAGAACGACTTTGTAACACCACAGAATATATTCAAGACTCAAAGTGATTTCTAAAAATGGAACGTTGTATCACCTGATTGGGACAAAATATTCCCAAATCAGAGAGGGAGAGTGAGATAACTCTAGAATGTTGCGAGTGATTGTTTTAATTTTTCTCTATCCTCCATATCATGGGCTGTGCTTAATTCCCTGATTTCTAAGTAATTCTTTTTCCATAGTTCCTAAAAATATGTCAAATGAAACCAAATTCAGGTACAAAATGTGCATCTGCACAACTGGCCCATTTGTGAAATATGATAGTGGAATTGGTGGGGAATTTGAAACCCATTTAGAAATGTTAGGCATTATCTCAGGAGGAGCAAGAACCTTATTTGGACTGAAGCTGTCGGTAAAAATATGAAAAGAAAGACTCAAAGGCTAGGCGGCTATTTGTGCATCTTAATGCACTCCAGTCGCAGCACAGTTGGGTAGAGATGGCTCATTCTCTTCTCGCTAAGGGGAACAAGGGAAAGTTAATTGAGAACAGCACAGAAATGTTCTACCAGCTGCCTGCCTTTCTTTATCAGGAGCAGCAGAGAAGGTTAAAAAATCTGTTTATGGTTGAAAGATTTCTTCCTGTTCACATTGCACATGCAGTTACGGACCCCACAAAAGGGTTGGTTGCCATTTTCTTTTTCTGAGGTTTTTTTTTTTAATCCTAGGAGTTGGGAACAAGAATAAAAGACAAGGAGCTATTACATTGCAGATAGTGAAGAATTTCAGAGGGATGGTGCTTCACAGAGCTCCTTTCAAAATGCTCAGATCCTTTATTTAAAAAGGAGTAAGAGCTCTGATTTGGGGGCTGCCTGTGAGCCCAGTCTACCACCATCCCAACTTCATGGAAACTGGATATGATTCTGTGGTGAGCTTAATCTGGGCCACACATAGGAACAGGTCAAGCCAGAATATATTGGCTGTCTGTCCAAGCCACACTAGGATATGAGACATCTACTACTTCCTGACTCTAACAACAGTTTGGGGATTCCCAGATAAAGAAACACATTTTTACAGTCTTGTGGTGTAGACAGAAGTTAAGGAGGGTGTGACTAATCCAAAGTGATCTCTGGACCTCCTCCTGCTGGATTTGAAGCACCTGTGGGAAATCTTCCCCAATGGTTGTAGTTGGTAATGGTCACAGCTGACAACCACTGCTTCCTGCTCTGAACTTCTGGATCCATTGTACTCCCCTGGGGAGACGCTGCTAGACAAAAATCAAGAAGGAACCCTACATCAAAGAGATAGGAAAGGGAAGGTGAAAGAAAATGAGATGAAGGCAAGATGTTACATAAATAAAATTCAAACAATTACTTTCATTACAATCGTGATGAAGTAGAAGCACAGCACAGTGAGAAAGCAAAGCTTGTGTATTCTCTACCACTCATACAACACTCAGCATTCAATGCCTGATTGCTTCCTGTATATTTCCCTGATTCTGGTGGGTCTCCCTACCCTTTCTGTGTGGATTGTAAACTCATGATAGGCAGGAACTTGGCCTGAGAGAAGCAGAGTTCCTTGTCAATAGCCGTTCTGAAATAAATGATGGTTTATTTTTTAATAACTGCATCACATTAAGAACATTTATGTTGTAGCAAGGGGCTGAGGTTTAGCTCATTTAGTAGGGTGCTGCTCTGCACTCTTTGAGGACCAGGGTTTGATCCTCAGCACCACAAAAATGGGAGAAGAACCTGGCAACCTACTCCTGAAACAATCCTGAAACATCAGCCATTGAAAACCCTATGAATAGCAGAAAAGCACTGACATAGTGTCAAGCCTGGCATGGTGTTGAGTAGTGTTTTGTTCTGTTGTACATAGGGTTGCTATAAGTCGGACCTTATTCAACAGCACCTAAGAACAACAACAGTGTTGTAGCAAAGAAGAGGGGAAATTGTTTATGCCGAGCACACAACAGCTACTGCCTGGGTTTGGTGGGATTGTTGAAGAAGGGAAATTCCTAAGTCTCTATACCCCTGTCAGCTACTATCTGAAATATGTGGGAAAGGAAAAGGGAAAAACTGAACTTTCAAATTCTTCACTTTCCGGACCTCCAAAGGGTGGTACCTATAGTTGCCAGCCCATTGTTTAGTAGAGATCATTCATGAGCCTTTGGATACAAATGTAGCAATGGAACCAAGTAGGAGATGGAAGGCTACATTTTTTTCTTCTGCAAAATAAAGTGAGAATTCTGTTTGAGTGAAGGAATGTCCAGGCTGTAGAGGAAAAGAACTTAGCAAGCACCCTCAACTCTTTGTGCTAAATATTGGATGTTAGTGAGGCTTTGAAGGAAAAATCAAGGACAACTGGATATGTCTAATAACTAGGGAGTTTTCATAAGGCAAAACCACTCCTATGGCAAGATGATTTTGTACACTCAGTCCTTCTGTGGAAGCAGGAAATGAGTCAATGCTGAATCCATACTAAGGTCAACCACTGGGTCCTCCTGCATACCCCCCTGGTTAGTTCCACCGGATCTTTCCACTTACGCTGCACCCCCTCCCACCCTTCTTCTCTCAACCAAACCACTCTCTGTGAGGAGCATGCCTGCAGGTTCCTGCTGTCTGTGGGTTTATCTGATGAGCTGAATAGTGTTAAGGTAGCAGTCCCTAATATGCCTCCCAGAAACCGCTTTTCATTTTAATAATAGCATGTAATTTCTCATCTCTGAAGACTGGCTACAATAGGACTGACACTGGAAGGGAGGTATTTGACTAAGAAGGCCTTCTTGTACCTTCTCAAATCCCATCAAACAGGCCAACATCCACCTGCTCCAACTGCAAGGCCCCAGCTCTGACTATCTCCTTCACCAAACCTCTGTACCAGCTCACCCACGTGCACGCCAAGCATACTGGCGAAACCCAAAAATATCTCAAATCCCCAAGCCATTTTCCAGCTGCTAGAAATAATGCTGCTCTTCTCCTATAGCATAAAGAAGATTCAGGTCAGGAATCACTGTCAGTGAAAATTCAAACTGCATGCAAATCAGCCAGATTTACTCAGTGCTTTGCTCCTTCATCAAAATACACAACAACCACAAGAATTTTCCATAATTCTGCCTACAAACCTCTCCAGAAATAGAGTGTCTATTAAGTTGGCTTTCAGAATGTAATATTAGAAAGATCAAATCTTTTTAAAACCACAAGGAGAATAAAGTTGCAGAGTTTGGTATTGTCAGGGCAGGACTCCAGACTCCCCACAGGGCTCAGCCCTGTATAATAGTTGTTCTCCTTTTCCAACTTGGCTCAGAACTACAAGACCTTTGCTGCATACATGTTTATCGTTTTTCTCCCCCACTGTTATTCATGATTGAAACTGCTCTAGAAGGCAGGTGTGGGAAATGAAATATTATTGAAATATAAGGTGATGATAACAATTAGATTTCAAGCTAACTTTCCTAACCAGGATTTAAATCATTTAAGTGTCACAGAATTTCAAAACTATCTTTTTTCTTAAAAAAGAAAGAGAACACCTGGTACATTTTTTGGTGGATTCAAATAGAAGGAACTAGAGGAAATTATCACTGACTGGCAGCGGGGATAAGTGGTTATGTGTTTTAACTGTGCAATATAAGTATTTGTTTGTAAATCCTAAATGTCAATTGGTCTTTTCTCTCTCTTCATTCTCTCTCTCTCTCTCTCTCTCTCTCTCTCTCTCTCTCTCTCTCTCTGTCTCCCTCTCCCTCCCTCCCTCCCTCTCTCTCTCTCCTCTCCCCTGCTGTTTCTCTCTTGCTCTCTCCCCAAAAGAAATTAGAATATATTTCAGTTCTTAGCTTAACTTTTTCAGATACCTAATAGAATTTGCGGGCTGGGATTTAGCTCAGTGGGTAGAGCGCTGCGCTGCAGTCTCTGAGGCCCGGAGTTCAATTCCCAGCACCGCAAAAATGGGAGAAGGGCCTGGCAATCCACTCCCAATGCAATCCGGAAACAGTCAGCCATTGGAAACCCTATGAGGGTCGCTATGAGTTGGATACCGACTCAACGGCACCTAACAACAACAACAATAGAATTTGCAATGCTTATTTGACCTAGAACCATTACTTATTAAATAAATTTGGAACAAATTATTAAGAGTTCCTTGGATAGTTATGCAAAATAAAGGTAGGTTTTGAGGAACTGATGCCATCCCTAGTGAGACAAAAATGAACCCAAACACAGAAAAGAAAAATTGAGAACATGAAAGACAAAGACCTCAAAAAGTAAAAATGTGATGCATTTCCTTAGTTCTTAAGGTCCAGTGCTATTACAAAACAAATAAATGTTAACATAATAGATAATAAGCACTTTTGTGATGGCAGGTACAGTGACTAATTATTGTTAATTCTTTGTTTATAGAACCACAGATTGTGAGAAAGATAAGGGAGATTTCAGTGGCTTTCAAACAGCGCTCCCGTAAAATTCTCAGTTTCAGAGTATATTCTGAGAGGATAGAGTTCCTGGACCTCAAATCTTGTCTTCACCACATCAATATCTGCTATTTTATGTGTCACGTACCACAGTGCCAATCATATGGTTGTTGTTAGGTGCCATCAAATGGAATACCACTCATAGCGACCTTAATGTAAGATTTTCAACAGCTGATTGTTTTGGGGTTGTTTCAAGAGTGGGCTCCCAGGTCGTTCTCCCATTTTTGCAGTGCTGGGGATTGAACCCAGGGTTTCGGAGAGTACAGGGTAGCAATCTACCAACTGAGATAAGCCCCAGGCCCCTGATAATATGGTTGTTGTTGTTGTTGTTAGGTGCCGTCAAGTCGTGTCCAACTCATAGCAACCCTTATAGGGTTTTCAATGGCTGATTGTTTTCGGGATTGCCTCGGGAGTGGGTTGCCACATCCTTCTCCCATTTTTGTGGTTCTGGGACTCGAACTCGGGACCTCAGAGACTGCAGAGTGGCGCTCTACCAACTGAGCTAAATCCCAGCCCCAATAATATGGTTAATACTCAATAAATATTTGCTGAATGACAGAGTAAATGAACATTTGTTAAAAATCAAGATTCTGCTTAAGAATACATATTTAAAGCACTCATGCTGCAGTGAAAAAAAGAACAAAAAGGAGAAAAATAAAAAGTATAAAACACTGTGATGGAGTGCAACACTCTTAGAAGTGCAATGTCTTGCCCAAGACATATAGAGAATTATTATCTTCATGTAGCTCCCTGTCTCTTGATGTTCATTTGTTTTACACACACCTGGCTGTTCTTCATTTTCTCTTCACAGGTTTATAGGTCATACAATTCAGGTGCTATATTACCTTTGTTCTGCTGAAAAAGCTCCACATTTGTGTTTATCTTTCAAACCTTGACTCAAACACCTCATAATGGAATAATAGTCAGTGATGTGTTAAATTAGGAAGCAATGAAAGTACTTAAATACAGGTTTGTTTTTAAAAAAAAAAAAAATATGGTTGGTTGAGGACCATAATCCTTAAGTCTTTAGCTTAAATGAAACAAATTCTGAAAATCAAAAGCATAGATTAACAGCTTTTCTCCTGTTTGAGCTTCTTTTATCTCTGTTTCTCTTTATTGTGAAAGCACAGGGCTAACTCTTCTGATATAGAGCCTGCTATGGATATTTCCATTTTACTCAAGCCAAAGACCAGGAGGAAGCTGGTGCTTGAGAAATTTCTTGTAGTTGAAATGTGTTGGCTAATACTCAGAAGAATCACAATACTAAATCATTTGTTTTTACTCAAATATACTTCTTCAAAATAGCCCTTACCTGTATTCACATTTCAATTTAAAAAACTATGTTTTTTTAAACTCTATGTTTTATTCTTCCATCTCAGTTTCTTTAAATGCATTCTTGTCTTTGTTAGGAATTACTTCTTATTAAATAATCTTAAAGTGATTACCATTGTACCAATGTATACTACTCATTAATTTGTCTAAATTACCAGTAGCATAATTAATAACACATATTGATCTGTTTTTCCTTGGCTATATCCCACAATGTTATTGGAATGCCAATGCAATTATTAGCAAACTATCAATTTTAATGATTCTTAGAAAATCTATAGATGTTAAAAGTAAAAGTTGTTCTGACTCCCTTGAAACTAAAAATTCATCACATTCTTTAGATCCTGGGAGTTTTAAATGTACCAGCATTTCTCCACAAATGTACTTTTAAAAAATTATACATGCAAGAAATATTAGAGATTTTTATTTTTTATTTGTTTTGCAGTACTTGGGGGTTATACCAAATACCTCAGGTATGCTTTGAAAGCACTCTACCACTGAGCTGCACCCCTGCCTATTTTTCATTTTATTTTATTTTTCTTGAAACAGAGTCTTGCTAAGTTACATAAGCTGCCTCTGGCCTCAAACTCGTGATTCTTCTGCCTCTCCCTCTCTACTGTCTGGGATTACAGGCATGAGCACCACACAAAGCTAATTTTAAGTAGTGATTCCCAGATTTAAAAGAAAAAAACAATACAATTAATTAGCTTAGTTTGTAGTTTAAATTACATTGAAATAATATGAAATAAAGATAATAATAAATATAAACATGAATCTAAAGGAAGTGAACTTTCAGTATTTTAGGACATGGGAAAACAAGTCATCGTCCATGTATATACTCAACCAGTATTTTCACTAAAGTACTCTTATTCATTGGTTGAATATCTTGGCTATACAACTTTTGAGAAAAGCAAATGCCTCTTTACCTCTGGATCCAATTTTCCAGTATAATGCATGCATAGAAAGTATACCAGTGTTGATCTCATCAAGTGCCTACAAGTTAAAATTACACTATTAACATTATAGCAGAAACATTTCAAATTGCTTATCAGATTCACTTCTCTCTCTCTTTCGCTTGCTCTAGCTCTCTACAGAAAGGAGTACTATCTTTTGCAATCTGTTCTCTGAGTTTTATTAAGTATCAACAGAGGTACAACAGTGTGAGACAGACTTCAAACATAATCACTGCTGGGAGAATAACAGAACAATCCAGTAGCAAGGAACAGGTTCCTGGGCCAAATCCTCAAGCAATAATGATCCAGAACCAACCACAAGAAAATTAGGACACTTATCTACTAAAAATTAATGTGTTTCACATTTTCAGTCCTTTGCTTGGTTTTCACAGGGTTAAATGAATTGAAGGAATAACAAATCCATATGCAATGATCATGTTCTAGCATTGGTTAAGTAAGCATTTATCAAACAGGCCTCCCACTAAGTGTGATTATAATACGGAACATGGTAGAGTCTGACTCTCACACAACCTTGAATTTACTACCTGTAGATAAAATGAGGCTCCAGGGAGGGGGTGTAGACTTGATAGTGAATGGGCAATTCTAATAAATGAAACCAATTATCCAGTTCTGCGTCTTACCAAAAAAAAAAAAAGTGATAGATACCTGGGAGCAGATAGTGGAGCACATTGTGCAAACAATGATATAAGAGGATTTTAAGGTTAAGAAAGAATATAGAACTATATGTAGTTTGCTATAAGTCTAAGTTGTTGTTGTTGTTGTTAGGTGCCATTGAGTCATATCTGTCTCATAGCGACCCTCATAGGGTTTTCAATGGCTGATTGTTTCAGACTTGCCTTGGGAGTGGGTTGCCACATCCTTCTCCCATTTTTGTGGTGCTGGGAATCGAACCCAGAACCTCAGAGACTGCAGAGGATCTCTACCAACTGAGGTAAATCCCAGCCCCATAACTCTAAGTAGACATGTGTTTGTGTTTGATAAAATTCAACATCCCTTCATGATAAAAATGCTGAACAAATGAAGTACCAGGAAGGAACTTACCTCAACATAAAATAGGATACATATGTATGTACGAAGCCAATATCTAACATTATACTAAATGGAGAATAGCTGAAAGCATTCTAAGATCTGGAACAAGACAAGGATACCCACTTTCACCTCCTTTATAGTATTAGAAGTATTAGAACATAGTATTAGAAGTCCCAGCCAGAGCAATTAGGCAAGACAAAGAAATAATGGGCATTGAAATTGCAAGAGAGGCAGTCCAGTTGGCACTTTTACAGTCTGTATAGATAGCTGGGGATTTTCTCATAATGCAGATTCTGATCCAGCAGGTCTTGTGTGAACCATTAGATTCTGTATTTTGGGAAGCTCCAGATAATACAGACTGTAGTTTGAGGAAGATTCTTTGAGAGCAAGATTCTAAGCAAGAAGAAAGGGAAATTCTCTTTTCTTCTTTCACAAGTTTCCTCCAGTTCTCAACTCCTTTTCACTAGCCTAAACACAGAAAAACTTTCAAGAGGAAGAATTAAATTGACTTCAAAGTAGTCCCCAAAGGGAGAAAGGCTGTTTGTTTTGAAGAACAAAACACACTTATTGAGACTAAAATAAAAGGACTGTCAACCTTTTCAGTCAAATGAGTTGCCTAGCAAAAAAATAACCACGAAATCATGTAGAAGAAAACACAAGACAGTGCCTTAGGTTTAGAATTAATCCTCTCATATTTCCAGAGTCCATTTCAGAAGGATATTATGGAGAAAGTTTAGGCCTGAACCTCCCTATACGCTCTTCCCTAATGATTTTTGTAACCCTAGTTCATCCCCAAACTTGTGTTGTCTAATATTTACATTATTTGCAAAGGGAGTTTTCCTATTCTATGATGTGTAAAGATTACAGTTTAACTCAGCCTTGGAATATGCCAAGATGATACACTGTTACAATTTAACAAAACCTTCACAGATGTTTCCAAGTAGGAATGAGCATCAGAAATATTTCATTCACACATTTTCCATCCAGTATTTTCCATTCCAGCATTTTCAGACTCCTTGCCATTTGAAATGAAAAGGTAATATGCATTTAGACTACATTATTACTTAAATGTATTCTTGAAAATCAATTGTCAAGCCTTCTTTGAGCCTAAACGTGGAGAAGATTGGTTCCTGGAAACTAAAGAGCTATAAAGTACTAAGACAAATAATTTAATGTATGGTTAAGGAAATATGTGTATATATCCTCAACATAGCCTGCAGCCGTAGCTCTGTGGCATCCGATCCCGTCAGATCTCGGAAGCTAAGCAGGGTCCAGCCTGGTTAGTACCTGGATGGGAGACCACCTGGGAATACCAGAAGCTGTAGGCTTGGGAGAAGGACCTGGCAACCCCCTCCCAAAAATCAATCTGCCATTGAAAACCCAACGAACAGCAGAGAAGCACCAACAATAGTGTTTCCCCTGTTGTACAGAGGGTCGCTATGAGTCGGATACCGACTCGACGGCACCTAACAACAACAATCCTCAACATAAAAATCTGATGTTCTATTAACAACCAAATGCTGTAATTATGACAAAATCAAATTGTATATAATGTAAAAAGAAATCGCAGATTGAGCTGTGCTCATAGATTTTGTGAAAAAGGGTATTTATTGTTGCTCTATTACTTGGCCAAGTCTATGTTTTTAACAGGGAAAAATGATAGATGACTCCATACATTGTATTTCCAATTTACATGAACAGTATTCAAAATTCAAAAGAATAGCAGGAAATACTAATAGATTTAGCATTTGGTGTCTAGGAAGCCAAACACATTTAGTAATCGTCCCTATGTACCTTGCTGTTTGAGCAAGAATTACTAGGTGTTTACTTTTTCAGTCAAGTAATAAGGAGACTATTATATTTGCGATTTTAGAAATGGGAGATTATGAATCATTTTCTTTGTAAGTGGTTGTAAAAGGCAGATAGTTGGATGCCACTGATTAAATAATAATAACAAAAATTTTCTCTTCCTCCAAAAGGTACCATTTATCTCAAAGAGATCCTGCAAGCAACAAAAGCAAAGAAGGCTCTCTGATAGACTTTTAACTTTAGAAATGAACCTTACACATTTAGTTAACAACCTTAAAAATCACTTGCAACCTCCTAAAAAACAGTCATTGATTCCATTAACCTAAATGTGAAAATTTTAAACTCAAAAGAATCATTCGAAACTTATACTTTCTCTATTAGACAGGGTACAAACATTGAGGCAGATTCATAAGATCATCAAGATTTCTCTCTCCTTTCTTTTTTCAGCATCTGCATAGCTGGTAGTTCTGTGTGGCCAGAAGATCTGATCTTGCCCACTCATCTGCTGTGGTGGTGGGGTATCTTAACACTTAGTTTTGTCAAAAATGTTGTTCAATGAAACTTATGTTCCTATTCTGTTTCCATCTCCATATTTATAAGGGAATTATGAGGTTCTAGAAAACAATTACGCTGTCTTGGTTTTATTGATTTTACATTATTTTAAAAATGACTGTAGACTGAGAAGCACACTTTTCATGAACTCTTTCAATGCATTTATTTTTAGACAAAGTTAAATAAGTACATTTTAACTACTACTTAAAATTACTCCTTTTGTAACCCTTCAAACACTCTGCTTGCCTTCATTTGCTTCCTGAGCTGGCTATTCTTACAGTCTTTCAGCTTTTCTTTACATCTGGTGAAAGGGAAAAGCCTTCTTGACATTGAGCTTGGCAATGAATTTTTGGATATCACACTAAAAGCTGAGAGGACAAAAGCAAAAATAAGCAAAGACTACATCAAACTATTCCTGCACAGACAAGCAAACAACAAAATGAAAAGACAGTCTTCAGATTGAGAGAAAATATTGCAAACCATATGTAATGATAAGTGGTTAATTTCAGAAACTATATAAAGAATTTGTGAGACTCAATAGCACACACACACACACAAAAAAAAAAAAAAACAGAAAGAAAGAAAAAAGAAAAATAAAAGAAAGAAGAAAGAAACCCACAATAACCTGACATAAAACGGCCAAAAAATAAATGAAAAGTCACTCACCATCCCTAATTTTTATTGAAACATAAATTAAAAACACAATCAGATAACCCCACTCACTCGTTAAAATGGCTATTATCAAAAAGACAAAACACAAGTATTGAGGAGGGTATAGAGGAAAAGTGAGGATGCAGATATTTTAATGTTAAACACTATAATTCAAAATAATGATATTAAAATATGAGAATAAACTAAGAAAAAGAAATTTTTGAATTCAAGAAATAGGTAATTAAAGCCAGGAACAAAAAAATAGATGGTGGTGAGAAAAAGCCCCAGATGACAAAGAGGCAACAGACTTAAAATGAAATGCTAAAAAAGGGAAAAATATGAGTCTTATGTCTAACTGAATATATACTATGATACTTATAAGGAATTTATAATTTAAAATATTTGGGGGAATTTGTGATACACACTTTGAAAGATTTAACAAATAAAAAAATTAGGCAATTAACTCCAGGAGAAAAATATTTATATGATACTCTTCTTGTTGTTAGGTGCTGTCAAGTTAGTGTCCCACTCATAGCAACCCTAGGCACAACAGATGAAACATTATTGTCAGTGCTTCTCTGCTATTCATAGGGTTTTCAAAGGCTGATTGTTTTTTAGGAGTGGGTTGCTGGGTCCGTCTCCCAAGCCTGCAGCACCCAGAGTTCCCAGGCGGTCTCATATCCACATACTAACCAGGCCTGACACTGTTTAGTTTCTGAGATCTGACGGGATCAGATGCCACAGTATTATGGCTACAGGCAAAAATATTTATATACTAGACTGAAAATATGATCATAGCATATTGAATGTCTCTCCTATAAATAATATTTGGTTATAATAATGTGAAAATGGAATATCCATTAAACAAACTATTATAACTAAAATGAGAACATAAGTAGTTAGAAAATGTGTGTTTTATAGTGGGAAGAAAAGGCATAAGGGACTATATCATGGTCTACAATAGGAAATCAACATAAGGTCCAAAATTGATTTTTAAAAGAAATAGGAGCTTATGCATATCACTTATAAATTTGACTAAGAAGTTTTACCTTAGTTAGTTACCTAAGTTATTACCTTAAGATTGACTTGTCCAATATTATTGCAAGCCCTGGACTAGTGAGTCAATGAGGAAAAGTCCCAGCCTACATGGAGTTAATATTCATGTGGGGGAAGACAGGTAATAAGCAAACAAAAATTAAATGTATACTGTGATGGTTAGTTTTAGTTGTCAACAGGGTTAGGCTACAGTCTCCAGTTAGTGACTTAAATATCAATTATAAGTGTTTCTGGGAAAGTATTTCTTAGATTGATTAAAACATATATCAGTTGACTGAGCAAGGGCCATTATCCTAAGTAATGCATGTGGGCCTGAGTCCACCCATTGGAAGGCCTAAAGAGCACCACTGAGTCTTCCTTGAGAAAGAAGAAACTCCGTTTGTGCACTGCATCTTACTGCTTGCCTTAGCAATCCAGCATGTACTTTCTGGTGGCCTCTTCAGTGGGTTTCTGGTCTGCCTAGCCAGCCTCCACAATCATATAAGTCTTAAAATATATTACCTCCTAACAGTTCTGTTTCTCAGATTCAGCCATGACAGATACATATAAAATGCCAGACATAGACAGAAGAACAAAGCTGGATAGGAGTGATGAAGAATGGGAGTCAAGGAGAGATGTTGCTATTTTGTATTGGGTGGTCAGGAAAAGCTCACTGATAAGACACTGTGGTTGACTGATTGCATCATCAATCTAATTCTTCATCCCTCCTTTATCAAGACCTTTCACCATGAGACTTTGCAGTTCTTTTCCCTACAAGGCAAAATGTATTTTCCTAACCAGTGAATCTGGACTGACGTAATGACATTTTGTGGCCAGTGAGTTATTAACAGATGAGGCTAAATAAGAAGCTTTAGAAAGACCTGTCACATGTCTCTTGTTCTTTGACCACAATCACAAAGCTGTGCCAGCGCCAGCTGAAGGTTGAAAGAAGTGGTAGCCCCGATTATCCTAGCTGATGCAATCAGCCAATAGCCAGTTGACTCCCAGATGAGTCTGCCCTTCCAAGATCAGCAAGACGAGCTAGCTGATCTGCAGCTGAAGCAGTCACGTGGGTGAGCACAAATATGGTAAGGCAAGTCCTGCCCAGATTAGCTGAAACTGGTAAGATAAATCAATATTTATCATTGGAATGCCACTGATATTTTCTCAATGTTTGCTTGCAGCATTATTGCAGCAATAGGTAACTGCATGATTAAGCATTTAAATAAATATGCCTATAACCCCAGGGACTCTGGAGGCAGAGGCAGAAGGATTGATTGTTCGAGGCCAGAGGAAACCTGTAAAACTTAGTGAGGCCCTGTCTCAAAACAAAAAATAAAAAAGGGGGCTGGGGAGCAGCTCAGTTGGTAGAGTGCTTTCAAAGTATGTGTGAGGCCCTGGGTTCAGCCCTAATGTAAGAGTCTGCTTGGGATGTCTAAGGGACAGTAAAAGGACATGTATAGTAGAAGTATAAAGAGAGAGAAAAGTACCAGGAGACAAGGCAAGCTGAGTAGCAGGTTGTCAAAATATGTAAGGGAAGGTTAGGACTAAGTGAGATAAGAAATAGACAGATGGTTTAATCAAATTAGCATCAGGATCTGACTTCTACAGTGTTTTTAAACATGGACATTGGCTGCTGCGTGGAGAATAAACTTCAGGGAAGCAACTGTAAAGGCAGGGACACTCCTCCATTTGTGGTGAAATTTGTAAGTGACAATGAAAAATGATTGCTGGTTTGATGAGGTTACAGCAGTAGAGGTGATAAGAAGGGTTCATATTCTCTATATATTGTCGATGGAATGACAATAGGATTTTTAAATGGATGGGATATGAAAGAAAGATAAAAATAAAAGGTGAATCAAAGAGTTTGTCTTGAGCAATTGAAGGGCAGAGTTGCCATTTATTGAGTCAAGGAAGAAAGCAGGATGACAGAGTTTGGGTGTCAGCAGTTATGTTTAGAACATGTTAATTTGGTGGGGGGTACTTGGGGGTTGGACCCAGGGCCTCACACATACTTGGCAAGTGTGCTACTACTGGGCTGCACCTTCAGCCCAGTTTTTACTTTTTATTTAGAGTCCAGGTCTCATGAAATTGTGCAGGTTACCTCTGGCCTCGAACTCGACATCCTCTAGCCTGTGCTTACAGAGTCATTGGGATTACAGGCATGTATCACAACATCTAGTGCACAGTTAATTTTAAAATGAAATTAGGCATGCATGTAGGGTTGTGGCCTCGAAGTCTCTTTTGAAGTTTGTATTTATGAATGCAAAAGATTTCCACAACATCATGTCCACCTGGACATCGGACCAGTCAGAAGTGGCTGTGGATGCCACCCGTGACTCACACAATCACCATAATGAGCAGGAGAGTAGAATGACATAGAGGAATGCAAGTGGGTTGCCCTTGGGAAATTCTTGGACTATTCTTGGAGGTATAACAAAGGTGTCTACAAATTTTGCAAGTTATAATTGGGCCAGAGAGAATATTTTGCTACTTTACTATTGAAATCCTGTCATATTCCACAGGCTGTGGTGGAGTTGAGACAGGAGAGGGAGGAATATATCATCTTATTCAATAATTAACAGTGTGAAGAATATAAAACTACTAGTATTGTTCTCATTATGCACTAGTGGGAAGGAGGGAATTCATACAAATTATGTAAGTTTTACAAGACAAGGGAGCCCTAAGGAAAAGAATATGCAAAGAAGGGACAAAACCTAGGTGTCCTTATGCTAAGTGAACAGAGAGTGGTAAATGTGGAAAAATTACTGAACTGGGTGGGGGGGAGGCAGGGGTCCAAAGGAAGATAAGAATTACATTTAAAAAGATGTGTTGATGCACTATTCTCTTAGCTATAACCCTCTTTTGAAAAATCTTTCTTGTCTCATGGGGCAGTGAGGACATGCTTCACATGGGATCTTTTTGTCTTTTTTTTTCAGGAAGAAAATGTGAGGTTAGAATGCCATTTTTGCATGTTTATCAAGTGCTCTTAGCTAAAAATAATCCTTCTGCCAAAGGAGACTATTTTGGGGGACATATTATGCTAGCCTTCACTTTGGATTTCTAAGATAGTTTGGTTTGGTCTTACTATGACATATTGCCTCAATTATAGTGAAGAGTTGTTTTAAGCTGATTGTTATTTTAACATTTGCTGTTGCTTTTGAGCATAAATTTTGAATGCCTACCATCTTTACCAAAGATGACCCAGTCTACAGCACTGATTTCAGATACTTTAAGATAAATTAGATGTAATTTGGGAAATTTTTTCCTCTATAAAAGATGGAGAGTTATCTCATCCAGATTCACCACTTAAAAGACAAAAACCTTAGAAAGAAAGAGCATATATTTTTTAAATCATTAATTTTCCTAAATTTGAATTCTAAACAAACATTATTAACTTAAAAACCTTTCTTTCCTAACTGTTCCTGCAATTAAATCATTCCAATTTCTGTCCTAAGGATAATTTATTAAAGTGCTGTCCTTGAAAACACTGACATATTCCAAGATGAGCAGCTCTTTTTATCAGTAAGTACATAATTAAGTTTTATATGATGTAGGAGCCCTCATAAGAAGATGAAGACCCAACGAAGTGGTCCAAAGTAGTGTTGAAGGATTGTTTCAGAAGGATATTAAAACTTTAACCCATAATTTAATTTAAATATTGTTTATCTACGAAAAGTCTCTCTCTCTCTCTCTCTCTCTCTCTCTCTCTCTCTCTCTCTGTCTCTGTCTCTCTCCCCCCCCTCCTCTGCAGTACTTGGGGGTGGAACCCAGGGACTTGCACACACTTTGCAAGTGCTTTACCACTGTGCTGCACAGCCTCCTCCCCATTTAAAAAATATTTTTATTTTGAGGCATAGTCTCACTAAGTTATACCAGCTACTCTGGCCTCAAATTTGCAATCCTCCTGCCTCAGTCTCCCAAGTGGCTGGGACTTGAAGTGTGTGCCACCACTCTCCACTAAAAAAAGAATTTTCAATCAACTCTAAAGATACATCAATAAACACCAATTGTGATAATTCAATATGGGGTCCTGTTCACACAACTCCCATTACTGACAGACCACATGCTGCCACTCTCTGCTTCCCTGAAATCTTTCTTTACAGCTGAAAAACATGGTGTATCTCTGGTAAATACCTTGATAAATTTCCTCAGGAATTGGTTATCAGAAGACATATTCATCAAATCTGGCTATCCATTTGCCTGTCATTTATCCATGAAGATTATTTTAACTCTCTTAGTTTTTCACACCAACAGAAAAATGGCTAATGACTCTTTACATGGTCCCAGAGAAAATTACTTCTGGAAGAAACAGAAGGCAACCTCTAATGTCAGAACTGAACAGTATAATCTTCACCAGTAGGGCTTCAAATCTCTTGAAATCTAGAATCAGTTCTTGAAAGCCAAAGTATGTGAAGAGCTCAATTTTATATCTTTATCTTTGAGCTTTTATTTCATTATAAACCAATCATTTAAAATTTCTTGAAAATTGGCATTTGTCTAATTAGAGGAATCAGGTCTAAGAAAAGAAAAATTTAAAGTTTTGTAGGGCCAGTCCTTTACAGCTATTTTACAGGTCTTAGACCCAAATACTCTTAACTACATTCT
>VMDO01014874.1:41555-53143 GCA_007922755.1 Pedetes capensis | reverse complement strand
ATGTATTTGTAATGAAAAGGTCATTGGTCTGACAAAATTCTATCATGCGATCTCCAGCTTCATTTCTGTCACCAAGACCATATTTTCCAACTACTGGGCCTTCTTCTTTGTTTCCAACCTTTGCATTCCAGTCACCAGTGATTATCAGTATGTCTTGATTGCATGTTTGATCTATTTCAGATTGCAGAAGCTGATAGAATTCTTCCCTTTCTTCATTTGTGTCCTTAGTGGTGGGTGCATAAATTTGAATAATAGTCATATTAACTGGCCTTCCTTGTAGGCATATGGATATTATTCTATCACTGACAACATTGTATTTCATGACAGATCTTGAAATGTCTTTTTTGATGATGAATGCAACCCCATTTCTCTTTAGTTTCTCATTCCCAGCATAGTAGACCATATGATTGTCTGACTCAAAGTGGCCTATGCCGGTCCATTTTAGCTCACTGATGCCTAGAATGTCAATGTTTATGTGCCCCATTTCTCTTTTAACGATTTCTAATTATCCTAGATTCATACTATGTACATTCCATGTTCCAATTATTAATGGATATTTACAGTTGTTTCTCCTCATTTTGAGTCGTGCCATATCAGCAAATGGAGGTCCCTGGGGCTTTACTCCATTTCTGTCATCACGGTAGACTCTACTTTGAGGAGGCAACTCTTCCCCAGTAGTCTTTTGAGTGCCTTCCAACCTGGGTGCCTCATTTTCAGGCACTATATCTGACAGTGTTTCTTTGCTATCCATAGGGTTTTCAATGGCTAATTGTTTTGGGAGTGGCTCGCCAGGTCCTACTCCCTAGTCTGTCTTAGTCTGGAAGCTCAGCTGAAAATCTGTCCATCATTGGTAACCTTGCTCATGTCCGAGGTTACAGTGGCAGAGCTCTCAGTCTCATCGCCACACACAAGGCCCCACAATGCAGCAAACTGACAGACGTGTGGGGGCTACTTCTTATATTATTTGTAAAAATGAAAATTTATTAACAATCTGATTCCCCTATAAGAAAGTGTTAAACAATTACAGTATGAAGGAATATGATTCAATCTTAATTTATGTTTTAAATGGTAGTAATTAGAAATAGTTGACATTAAGTGCTTACTGTGAATAATACATATAATATATAATGTATGTATATAAGCATATACATTTTCTATTAATTTTCAAAAATCCTACATGTTCTTATGTTGTTGTTAAGTGCCATTGAGTTGGGCCTGACTCATAGTGAGCCTTCTCATAGGGTATTCAGTGGCTGATTGTTTCAGCATTGCTTTGGGAGTGGTTTGCACATCCTTCTCCTGTTTTTGTGGTGCTAGGGATTGAACCCAGGTCCTCAGAGAGTGAAGTACAGCACTCTACCAACTAAGTTAAACCTCAGCCCCAACCATAGTTTAATGGCATATTAATCTCTGTAAATTTACAACAATACTAATATAAAAAAGAAATTTACCACTGAGGATTTGGGAAAGAAGTCAGGATAGGAGGCACCAGGAAGCTGTCTTCTGATCTTGACAGTGCTGGCAGAATCTCACTGACATAACTATTATGCAACTCTGCAATCTACTGAAGGCTTGCAAATTCGAGGAGCCCGCGGAGGCTTGGGCAGTGACACACAGTGACTTTTGGTGAAATTCAGTTCTTAGTAGAGTGGCAGCTGTGCAGACTCCACCCCTAGACCTGTAGTACACAGCTGTGCACCTGTTCTTGGAACAGCTTACACACAGCTTCCCCTAAAATATATAGAATATGTGCCCTGTCTGATCCCTGCCTGTCTGCTGCTTCTGATCACAGATGTGTAGAAAGAGGTGAGTAGATGTTGTTACTGCGCCAGCTCCCACTGTAAATATCTTCACTCCTTGAAATGAGTTTCAGGGAATTTAAAGAGCCACTACCCTTTTCCCCTCCCTCCTTTGATTTGTTTTTATTTTCCCCTTTTGGGAGCTAGATATTGAATTGTTGTTGTTGTTAGGTGCCGTTGAGTCATGTCCAACTCATAGCAACCCTATGTACAACAGGTGAAACACTATTGTCAGTGCTTCTCTGCTATTCACAGGGTTTGCAATGGCAGACTTTTGGGAGGGAGGAGGGTGAGCTGCCAGGTCCTTCTCCCAAGATTGAAAAATAAAACATGAAAAAAATTACATGTACGAGAAAATTAGAAAATGATCATGCATGCCCAGGAAAAGGCATGCCCATCCGTGCTTCCAAGGAGCACTTCCAAGGCATTCCCAGAAAAGACATGAGAAGAACTTAAATTTATGCCTCACGTTGAATCTTGGCACCAATAGGGCTCATAATGATCAAAGGAAAAAAAGCACGCAAAATAGACAACAACAACAACAAAAAAAGAAGCAAACTCTGGAAAAGGTCTGGAATATGATTTGTAAAGTATCACATAATTAGATTCAAATGTCCTGTTTTCAGCAAAAATTCTAAAACCACAGGTATACAAACAGAAAATTATGGCACATAAACACTAAAACAAACAAAACTGCTCAGAAATGGTCCCTGAAAAATCCTCAATGGCAGCTCTTCTAAGGAAAAACTTTAAAATGACTGTCTTAAAGGTGCTTGAAAAATTGAAGGAAGATATTTTTTGAAGAAAACAATATATGAATAAAAAAGCTAAGAAAAAGCCAAAAAGAAATCCTTCAGCTAAAAAATATAATAACTGAGAATTTGAAAAAAATCACTAGAGAGATTCAAAGGCAAGTTGAGCAGACAAAAGAAAGAATCCCTGAACTTGAATAACAAGAGAATGGAAGGTATACAGTCTGAGACAGAAAGAATAAAGACTGAATAAAAGTGAACAGAGCCTAAGGGACACATAAGCACACCAATGCGTCCCTTGTGGGAGCCCCAGAAGGAGGAGAGAAAGGGATAGAGAAAACATTTGAAGAAAAAAATGGCTGAAAACTTTTCAAATTCAATAAAAGACTTGAATACAGACAGCTCAATGAATTCTGTGTCAGATGAACTCAGAATGACACATACTATGATAAAATTTTCAAATGTAGTTGGACCAAACAATGCATTTAAAATTTACCCAAATGGATCATACATTTACATCTAAGACCTAAAACTATCAAACTCTTAAAGAAAGAAGGTCAAAATTTTATGACATTGGATCTGGCAATGATTTCTCAGATGTGACACAGAGGCACAAACAAGAAAAGAAAAAGCATGCAAATTGAACATGATGAAAAATTCTTAATTGTATTAACACTCCCAGCAGAGTAAAATGATAATCCTCAGAAGAACATATTTGCAAATCATATATCTGATAATGAATTAATATCCAGAATATATGGAGAACACATCAAACTCTACAATAATAACAACAATAAAAACAAATAACTTGATTTAAAAATAAGTGTAGGGATTAAACTTATCTTCCAAGAAGATACACAAATGGCCAATAGCATACGAAAAGATGTTCAACATTACTAATCGTTGTCATTGTTGTTAGGTGCCACTGGATCAGTTCTGATTCATAGTGACCTTATGTACAACAGAACCAAACACTCCCCAACATTGTGCCATGCCCAGCACCATGTCAGTGCTTCTCTGCTATTCATAGGATTTCAATGGCAGACTGTTTCAGGATTGTACCAGGAATGGGTTGCCAGGTCCTTCTCCTATTTTTGCAGTGGTGGGGATCAAACCCAGGGCCTCAGAGAGAGCAGAGCAGCACTCTACCAACTAAGGTAAACCCTAGCCCCTACTAACCATTGTTGTTGTTGTTGTCAGGTGCCCTAGAGTCAGTATCCGACTCATAGCGACCCTCATAGGGTTTTCAATAGCAGATTGTTTTGGGATTGCCTTGGAAGTGGATTGCCAGGTCCTTCTCCCATTTTTTGCAGTGCTGGGAATTGAACTCGGGACCTCACAGACTGCAGCGCAGCACTCTACCAACTGAGCTAAATCCCAGCCCCCTACTAACCATTAGGGAATTCAAATTAAAACAACAAGATACTACCTCAAACCCACTAGGATGGAGAAAAACAAAATAGATATTGGTGAGGATGTGGAGAAATTGGAATTTTTATGTGTTGTTGTTGGGGATGTAAAATGGTACAGCTGTTGTGTAAAAACAGAAGAGTAATTCCTCAAAAAATTAAAAGTAGGATTACTACATGATCCAGTAATTCCATTTTAGGGCATGTACTCGTCCAAAACTGAAAGCAGAATTTCAAAGAGATACATGTGCAAGCATGTTCACAGTAACGTTATTCAGAACAGCTAAAATGTGGAAGGAACCCAAGTGTTCATGGACAGATGATTAGATTAGCAAGATATGGTGCACAAACACAATGGAATATTATTCAACCTTCAAAAATGGAGAAAATTCTGATATGTACTGCATGCTATGTGAAATAAGCCAGTCACAGAAAGAAAATCATCATGTGATTCCACTTGCATGAAGTATTTAATGTATTTAGAATAGTTAAGAGAATAGAGAATGGGCTGGGAATGTGGCCTAGTGGTGGAACACTTGCCTAGCATGTGCAAGGGTCTAAATTCAATCCCCAGTACACTCACCCATGCAAAAAAAAAAAAAATCATAGAGACATACAGGACAATGGTGGTTGCAGGAGCTGGGCAGGGGAAATGGGGAGCTATTATTTAGTGAATGTAGAGTTTTCAATTTACAGTAGGAAAAGAATTATGCAGATGTACAGTGGTGGTCTTGGTTACACAGCATTATGAATGGATTTAATATCTCTGAACTGTATACTTTAAGCAACTAAGATGGTAAACTATTATATGCACTTTAACACAGTAAAAAAATAAAATTTGAAAAACAACAAAAAATCAGCACTTTGTGCTTTCATGCACAGTTTATGCTTATCTATTCTTCTCTTCTCTGATGTAGCTTTTTCTGTTAAAAATCAGGGTCAAGACAGGTTCAGTGGCTTATGTCTGTAATTCTAGCAACTTGGGAGGTGATAGTAAGAGGATTCAAGTTAGAGACCAGAGGCAGCCTGAGTAACTTAGGGAGACCCTGTCTCAAAATAATAAATTTAAAAAATGGGCTCGGGTTGCAGCTCGGTGGTGTAGCACTTGTGAATGCAACACCCTGGGTTCAAACCCTCAGTACAGAAAAAAAAAAAAGAATAAGAAAATCAGGGTCAACTGGAAGCAACATCTTCAAAAGTAGGAGAGCAAAGGAGATGCTCTAATTGAAGCAGGAAAAGGGCCAAAGGGACTGGAATTTCCACTCCATTGAATCACAAAATCCAAACTAAAAGAAAAAAAAACACATAAAATAATAATTAAAACTCTCTGGGAAGTTAGGGTAAGTAGAGTTAGGGTAAGTAGAGAGATGAAATAATTTCTTCAAGAAACACTCCAGAGACTCTGGACTAACTGTACTCATGGCGGCAGGTGGCAGTGGGGCTGAGGAAGGCACAGATGTGATTCACAATAACTGGCTTTCCAAGTTCTTACCTTTACCTGCCACTGCTATGGGGCTTGGAGAAGTTTGAAGATGTTCAACTTAGTCCATGGGTTGCCAAAAGAACCAACAGATCTGTCCTAGAGGAAGTGCAACCAGAGTGTTCCTTGGAAGCATGGATGGCTAGATTGCGTCTTACATATTTTGGACATGTAGTCAGGACAGACCAATCCCTGGAGAAAGACGTCATGTTTGGGAGAGTGGCAGGTCAATGAAAAAATGGAAAACCCTCCACCAGATGGATTGACACAGAGTCTGCAACAATGGGCTTAAACATAAATAGGATCATGTGCCTGGCACCGAATCAGGAAGTGTTTCGATCTGCTGTACATAGGGTCGCTATGAGTCGAACTCAACTGGATGGCACCTAACAACACAATTTAGAGCAAAGCTTAGCACGTTTGGATAAATTTGAAACAGAGAGATGAGATGACATCAGGCAGTTGAACCAAAGACCCAACAGGGAGAGGCCAGGTTTAGAGTGATGAGTGCTGGTAAATGTTTAACAACTGAGTTCCAGGGAAGCACAACGCTCCCTCACAGCACTTGCCAGTCTCCACAACCTCAATCCTTCCACCAGTACACCAATTTCGTGGTCTAAGTGCAACCAACATTGCTTGAGACAGCATGAGAGCCACTTTAAGGGGGTGTAAGCCAGCTCCCCTCACATGGGGGTGATTCATGGAGCAAGACCTACTCCAAAGTGCAAAGTAATCCTTGCAAAGTTGAGTAAATTCCTCTGGACAAGGGGTGACTTTGGGATATCCTTTGTTTAATATATAAGTGTCACTTGGGTTTGTTTTACAATTATTGTTTATTGTAGGGTTGCATATATTTGCAAGAAGAATCAGCATCTGTTCCCTAAGACAGACTACTGCTGTCTTAGCACTAGGATGCCCTCCTTCCTCCCAATTCCCTGAAAGTGAGAGAAAAGGAAGACTCACTTCTGCTTACAAGGAGGAAATGGCAGATCCTGCTTCTACGGGTCCTATGACCCCCAGAATAGTCAAAACTCCCAATGTAAAATGTACCTCTTCGCATCTAATCTGAAGTGACACTTCTCTAGCTATCTCTTTCAGCAATTAGGAATCTATATTGTGCCTAATTCACAAATTTAAGTCCTCCATAACTTTATCATAACTGGTTTGGTCATTGTGAATCACCGACCCCTTCATGTTGCTGCTGTTAGGTGCCATGGAGTCGGTGTCTGACTCATAGCGACCCTGCATACAACAGGTAAAACACTATTGTCAGTGCTTCTCTGCCATTCATAGGGCTTTCAATGGCTGACTGTTTTTTAGGAGTGGGTTGCCAGGTCCTTCTCCCAAGCCTACAGCACCTGGTGTTCCCAGGTGGTCTCCTATCCAAATACTAACCAGGTCCCACCCTGCTTAGCTTCCAAGATCTGATGGGATTGGATGGCACAGTGGTATGGCTTCAAGCTACATAAAAATTATTAATAGTATTTTTTCTCATATATTCAACTATTTAGTTTATACATATTGTATCATATATTGCTTACATATCAAATACTTTATATTTCCTTATATTTTCAAATTGTAAAAATATGCTTATCAACATCTCCTGTGACACTAAAATTTACTGAAATATAATCTTAATTAAACAATATTCTCTGATAAGAGTGTATCATATTTATTTTAAAATTCTTTTATTTTTGGACACTTGGATGGTTCCCAAGTTTTTGTTATTATGAATAAAATGACAATGGGTATCCTCTTCCATTAATTTTTGAACTTATCACTAATTGTTCCCTTAGATAAAACCCTGGAAATATAATTATTGGGTTAAGGGTAAAACTGCTATGAAGAATTTTGGTACATGCTATTCAATTGCTCTCTCAAAAGATTATGGCACTTTACATTCATACAGATGGTATATGTGTCTGTTTTCACCTCACCATCACTGACATTGAATAATTATCTTTACAAAAAGAAATGCATGTGTGTGTATGTGTGTTTGTATCACATCTGATATTACTTTATTATTATTTGCATTTATCACTCTATAAGTTAATGTTTTGTTTTCGCAGTACTGAGGGTTGCACCCAGGACCTTGCACTTGCATGCTTTGCATGTGCTGGGCCACTGAGCTGCACCCCCAGCCCATGTTTTTACTTTTTTTGAGACAGCATCTTGCTAAATTATGCAGACTGCCTCTGCTCTCAAACTTGAGATCCTCCTGCCTCTGCCTCCCAAGCCACTGGGATTACAGGCGTGCACCAGCACGCCTGGCTATACATTACTGTTTTATAGAAGAAATTAGCGTGTGTGTTTCTCTTGATATCCCTTGTTCATTTTTCTATTGATGTTCAGATTTTTTACCTTACCCAAGGAATTTGACATAATTTAGAGACAAGTGAAATGATAAACCTTATTTGAGTTTCTGGAAATATCATCATTTTCTTTTTTTTCAGCACTGTAGGGCTACACTCAGGTTGTTGCCTATGCTAGGCAAGTGCTTTACCACTGAGCAGCACCCCAGTCCCTTTATTATTTTTTTACTGAAAACAGGGTCTCGCTAAGTTGCCTCTGGCCTCGAACTCAATCCTTCTGCCTCAGCCTCCTGAGTGGCTGGGATTACAGGCTTGCGCCATGGGGGTGGCCTTGGAAATAAAATTTCTAGATGAAGCATTAATAATTACCATAAGAGGGAAAAATAAAACTTCACTCAGAATATATACAGATGATGTTTACAACTCCTAATTACACAAGGCAAAAAAAGAAACGTTTTCATTTACAGCTGTTCAGGCCCCATAAGAAAGGCACATTTGCTATTGCTATGGGCAGAAACTGAAGGTTTTTTATTTTGTCCAAGGACACAGTTAGATTTTAGAGAGGAAACTAGTTTCAGAAAAGTTCCCTGCTCCCTTTCCATTGCCGCCGAACACTGTTACAGAGGATTCCTTGCAAACAATTGCTGTGAGCTTTAGATAGGATTTTCTAATTCTTTCTTGGCCCCTAAACAGGCTACTTCTCCAGCCTTTTTCCCACATGGGATCATGTTGCCAGGAATGTCTTTGGGATAAATTTGAATTCATTAGGCTTGAATTTAATTACATTATGTAAACCAGAAAATGTCCCCTGTAGACTTTGAGGGAACGGCTTCTGTATGCAACTGCAAAGTTCTGTTTTGTTTAAAATATTTGCATTCTGATAAATCCACTTTGACTTCATTCCTTTTTTTTGATTTTTGTCAGAGATTCGTATTCAGTACATCGGCTTGAATTTACTTTGTTGTTACTGTTGTTACGTGCTGTCAAGTTGGTGTCTGACTCATAGCGACCCTATGTACAACAGATAAAACAGTATTGTCAGTGCTTCTCTGCTATTTATAGGCTTTTCAATGGCTGATTGATTTTTGGGAGTGGGTTGCCGGGTCCTTCTCCCAAGCCTATAGCACCTAGTGTTCCCGGGAGTCTCCCATTCAAGTACTAACCAGGCCCAACTCTGTTTAGCTTCAGAGATCTGACAGGATGGGATGCTGCAGGCTTGAATTTACTTTAAAAATTAAATAAACAAACACTTGACAGATTTTGTCTAAGATCTTCCCTTTGTTCTACGTCCTCACTAACTGCCCTCCCTCTCTTTACTCCAACCTGGCCAGGATGGGCAGTTGTTAGGGGCCATCAAGTGGAATCCAGCTCATAGCGCCCCTCATAGGGTTTTCAATGGCTGTTTCAGGATTGCCTCGGGAGTGGATTGCCACGTCCTTCTCCCATTTTTGTGGTGCTGGGGATCGAACCCCAGTCCTCAGAGAGTGCAGTGGTCAGAGGAGATGGCAAAGCCTCATTTTCATGGGTGATCAAGGCACCATGGAAGTTCTGACTAGAGAGTATTCTCAGAGAGTGCATGGGGAAGAAAGGCTTTCAAGAAAATCCAACCATGTGCAAGGAATCTCTTGAAGCATTGTTTGGACTTCACACTTAGCTTCATTATGAGGTTTATGCAGTTTTTTTAGTGACTCTGGTTTTTCACTCCTTCCATCCTTCCTTCCCTTCTCTCTCTTCCCTTCTCTCTCTCTCTTTTCTTTCTTTCTTTCTTCTTTCTTTTCTTCCTTCTTCCCTCCCTCCCTTTCTTCCTTTGTTTTTCTTTTTTTGCCATGCAACCTTATAATTCCTTCTTCTCACAGGCCACACCATCTCCGGCATTCATCTGGGCTTGCTTTGTCACCATTTTAACAGAATGAAGTGTGCCATAACTCAGCCTAGCTCTCCTGTGTACCTGGCATCACTATGAGTACTCACCCTGGCAGGCTTGCAGGTCCAAGGAGAATGAGAGCCATCTTGCCTGGCTGCAAACCTGCCATGTGAAGTAGAACTGCCCAGCCGTTGGGGCCTGAAGCAAACCTGTCCAGCTGAGCCCCTCACAGAACACAGGAGACCCAGGAGACAGGCAGTGTGTCTCCAATGATAAAGACGACAAGGGCTGGGGACGTAGCTCCATATGGAGCACTTACTTACCTACCAAGCACAGGGCTGGGTTCAATCCCCAGCACGACAACAACAACAACAACAACAACAACAACAACAATTGTTGTTGTTGTTGTTGTTGTTGTTATTACTATTTCTGTTTTAAGTCAAAGTGTTCTACAATGGCTTGTTAAATAGAAGCAGCAAACTAACATAATACTCTTAGACATTTTAACAACTTATCCTATTCCATGCAAACATGCACAAAGCTCAGCTGGGAAGGCAGCCAGCCAACGCTTCTCGTTTAGGAGTGATGACGTTTACTTTTCCCTCTTTTTTATTTACAGCTTCAGCGTTGTGCCTCCCCATGGAAACTTCCCATTTATTGGCTTTTAAAGAAATGTTTCTCACTCCAAAATATACCCCCCCACACACATATCTAGCCATCTCTCGTCAAAGCTCTTCCCAATTACTTCATTTTTCCCTGCCTGCAGAGATGCAAACCTTGAGCCCAAGTGGCCACATTTGAGGGCAGATATGAGGCCTGGCTTCCTTGGGTATTCATCTCCCAGGGGTTATCTAAACATGGAGGTCCTCAACACTCCATCAGAAAAGCTCTCACGGTCAGCTCCTGAAAGATACAGAGATAGCCGGGTGCAGTGGCGCACACCTGTAATCCCAGCAGCTTGGGAGGCGGAGGCAGGAGGATCACAAGTTCAAGACCAGAGGCAGTCTGCGTAACTTAGTGAGACCCTGTCTCAAAAACTAAAAAAAAAAAAAAAAAAAAAAAAAGGATACGGAGATACCATTCAGATTGCGGGCATGCCTCACACGTACATGAAAAATCAACAATCCACGAAACACATGTCCATACACCTGTCTCCAATGCAGCAGAAGAATCACCCCACGTAGGTTGATATCATTTTGTATCCTCCACCATACAATTACCCTATGTCTTGGACGATCGAAAGATAACTAAAAATCCAAGTCCCAAATTCCCAATTGATTGTGTTGTGACTCAGTTTTACCAAATGCCATAAGCCGCTCACGCCGCTCAGTGTTTTATAAACAGCCATCAAACTCAAGGAAAAATATTGTGATGAAAATACTATTTTAGTGAAACAAAATTACCATCTGGCACATAGTCTGGAACATTGCTATATGAGGACCGCGTTCTATTAATATCTCTGCTTTTCTAAAGACAACAAACCTAGCTTATTTCCGTAGGCAGAACTGGATCTCCTCCTGCAAAGAACGAGGTTTGGAGTAAGCAATATTCAGGAAGTGGTGGTCTGGCCCTGACGGGTCCAGAGGCGTCATCTGCTTTTAGGACAGAGCTGCGGGACGTGAACTGCCTGGAATTAACCGCCTGCGAGCATTACCATCTCACCTCCAACGACAGAGCCAGGAACGCCAGTGCCAGTAAGTACCGCCAGGCATTTCAGGATAGAAACTTTCCAAGTGCAATCTATTCCATGGAGCAAAATCAAGCACCTATTTAGTTGTTGTTGTTGTTAGGTGCCGTCGAGTCGGTATCCGACTCATAGCGACCCTCAGAGGGTTTTCAATGGCTGACTGTTTCGGGATTGCCTTGGGAGTGGATTGCCAGGTCCTTCTCCCACTTTTGCGGTACTGGGAATTGAACTCGGGACCTCAGAGACTGCAGTGCAGCGCTCTACCAACTGAGCCAAATCCCAGCC
>VMDO01014874.1:0-41455 GCA_007922755.1 Pedetes capensis | reverse complement strand
GCACCTATTTAGGTCAAATCAATTTCTATCTCAATGACCATAGCCACAAAGGTTTCAAAGGTGTCTACACCAAAACATCTAAACAGCTCACACGGAGAAATTATTTCCTTTCTTCCTGCTTTTTTTTAAATGTAATTAAAAAAACACATTCAAGAGGGCTTGAATGTGTTGACTTTCTATAAATTGTATGGCCGAAGGCGTAATATTGACGACGTTGTAAATGTAATAAAAAGACAATTTAAAAATCTATCATAACTAGTGAGTTCAGTACAATGAGCTTATATAATAGTTATTTCTGAAAATTAGGAATAAAAATTTTTCTGATGTTTTACTTCAGAGGAAAAAAGGGGTGGGGAATTAACATTACTGAGAACCTTGTGAATGCCAAATGTTCTACAAATGTAATTCCATGTAATGTGGTAGAATAAGGACCTACGGCAAAAAAAAAAAAAAAGAAAAGAAAAGAAAAAAGAACCACATGTCCATGTAGAACCGCAAGGCCCTAAATAGCTAGACATGTTTATATTTCCTGAATTGGGCCTCAGATTTAGCACTGTTGAAAATTTCAGGATTCTTGTAACTCAATCATTCCAAATAACTTTTCGCTGTTTATTTTTTTTTCTCACTATATATCTCCAAAGACTTAGTCCAAAAATTAAATTCATGTTATAAAACAAAAAAAGAGAGACTCAAAAGAAATCCTGGCTCCAAATGTAATTTCCAGGCATTGTTTTGCATGGCTGCCCTGCTCACTCAGAGGTACAAAGAAAGATTGGGGCGCATGAAAAGTGATTTTCAGGAGCCGACTACCATATTAGTGAATAGTCCATATCCACACAGTGAAACACTCAATCAGCTATATAGGAATAAAACACAATAGCATTAAGACCATAAACACACAACACGTTCCATGTGCTAGGCACTGTTTTAAATAATTTACTTAGATGAAATACTTTCATCTTTCTAACAATTCTATGGGCTGGGGTGTAGCTCAGTTGGTAGAGTGCTATTCTGCACTTTCTGGGGAACCAGGTTCGATCCCCAGCACTGCAAAAATGGGAGAAAGACCTGACAGCCCACTCCCAAAACAATCCCCAAACAATCAGCCATCTAAAGCCTATGAATAGCAAAGAAGTACTAATATAGTGCCAGGATGGCACAGTGTCAGGGAGTGTTCCATTCTGTTGCACGCTGGGTTGCTATGAGTTGGACCCAACCTGAAGGTACACAATGATAACAACAACAAACAATCCTATGAGACAATTGTTACATCATTCAAAGATAATAGATTAACAGAGCTAAAGGCCACAGTGAGTTCCAGATGCAGGGCACACTGTGACCACAACTTCTACCCAGGTGTGCTTGGCCCAGTTTACTGAGTTTTCCTCTGCCATTTCTCTCTCTTCTTTACTTACTTTTGCTTCTATAGCTCAGCCTGTACATTCTTCTTTCTCAATATCCTCCTTATGTAGATACAACATATATTTATACTATCCATTGTAATTATTTACTGGAAAATAAGAATATTTTCCCTTTCTTAACTTTAAGAGTATGCTTGCTTGAATATTCACTTTATTCTTTCTCTAAGAATACTTAAGATATGCTAAGGGTCAATGGTAGTTCACATATGCAAATGCTCCTAGGACATGCAAAATTTGTCAGTGGACTAAATCTGCTTGCCTCCCAAAGCATTCTAATGGGGTAACCCACAGGATCTGAAAGAAGCCACTGCATTATCCTCAAAAAATCTTTTTTCTCCAACTCATACTCAGGGAAAAATTTCTTGGAACCATTAGTTCCAAGTTATTAGTTGATCAGTAATAATATTCAGATATTAACAATGGCAACAACAAAACCAAAGACTTACTGTCAAATCCATCTACCATGATGTTTCTGTTGTTGTTAGGTGCCATCAAGTTGGTATCCAACTCATACAACCTTATGTACAACAGGCAAGACAGAATTGTTAGTGCTTCTCTGCTATTCATAGGGTTTTCAATGGCTGATTGTTTTTTGGGAGTAGGTTGCCAGGTCCTTATCCCAATCTGCTTTGATAGCTGGTCGTTATTTCAAAGCTGACTGTTATAGTTTGAATCTGAAATGTTCCCTATAGGCTCATGTATTTGAATGGGTGGTCCCAAGTTGGTGGTACTATTTTGGCAAACTGTGGAAACTTTGAGAGCTGGAAACCAACCAGAGAAGTAGGTAACTGGGGGAAGGCCTTTGAAGGTTATCTTTGGCCCGTGTTCCTGTCTCACCTTCTGCTTCCTGGTCCTCAGTGATATGAACAGCCTCTGTCACATGTTTCTGCCACCATGAACTGAGCCGTTCCACCATGCCTTACCTGACATGATGGACTGAAACCCTCTGAAACTGTGAGCCAAAATAAAATTTTCCTCCCTTAAGTTGCTTCTGTCAGGTATTTTGATTACAGAAAAAGTAACTAATACACTGATGTATTAAGTAACTACTTAAGACATCAGCCATAGATGTAAATCAGTTTTAGGCCCATCATAACTGAGAAAGTTTCAGGGGATGATTTTAATGGATTTTCTTAGATTGGGATGGGGGAAGTTAGGAGATTATAATCAAGAGAAGCAACCCAGTAAAGAAAGGTAAAATCAGCTATATTATTATTTAAAAAAAATCAAACAACAGCAGAAGGATACAGGATAAATATAAAATCTTGGAATAAGATAAATTCTCATCAAAATAAAAATGAAAGGGAAAAGGATGGACTTCAGAAATAAAATATAAAATAATTACTTTCAGAGAAAACACTATCAGAAAGAATGAGAAGTAGAAAAACATACCTCTCCTCCCTACATAGCAGGGATAGTGTTTTAGAACTAGAATGAATCAATCTATAAAACATTCCCCAAATTCCCAAATTATTTCCACTTCCTGTAGATTTTATCTGGAATCAAACTATGTACAGCAAATATTAAATGTATCAAGACCTAGGAAACATTTTCTGAATAATGATTCCTTTATAAGTCATCTGGGACAAGTATTTCATGAATCCCAACTCCACGAATACCTCATATAAATTCGGGCCAGAGAATGACTAAGGACTTCTTGCTATTCTTGATGACATTAGCCAGACAGCTTGAATAAACACTTAAGCCTTGTTATAACTCCAAAACTCATAATGTCAAAGATTAAAAATATCTAAGCACCCTGGGTTTTGGAGGCTCATCCCTTTACCACACATGGATAGAGGAAAGTTCTTACAATTAGTTGACCTTCCCTCAGGCCAAAAGGAATCAAATGATTGACTTCCCAGCAATAGCATGTGACCCAGAAAGAAGGTTTAGAAATAGAATGAAAGCTGAAAGGGCTAAATGGGAACGGAAGAACTAGCAACTTTTGTCACTCCTCAGAATGACAAAAATTGCCTTCATTGACAGAAGAGCAGTTGTACTTGCCCAACATTCTCTGCTCCTTCCCTGCCATGGTAAGGGGCTCATTTTGTGACTTAGAACAAAGACGGGGGTCCTCTCATCATCTAATGTGCTTATAGCATAATTCATTCAGAGAAGATGTTGTCCTGCTTTGTGAAAGGGCACTAACCACTCTTGTGAGGGTTCTGTACATATGCTGTTGGTCAGTTTTAGTCTCCCAGGCAAGGCAGAATATGGACAATATTTACCAGTGCCTGCCAAGTGGAGGTGTGCACTTGTCCTCATGAGGCATAAAATCTCCAGGCTCTGAACTGAGAGAAACCATCTGCCACTGGCAGGAAATTCAGGGGACAGATATCTTAAACACTTTTTAAATGAGGACACTGGGTCTTGGAGAGAACTAATAGGTTCATTCAAAGTTATTAGCTGACTCAAGATAAATTAATTTCTAAGTTAGGGTATTTTTTGTCTGAATGCTGATTATTTTCATCATCACACTATGGTACCAATTCAATTCCTAGCTACTTTTCTAACTGTTGTTTACCTTTAAGCCTCTCCAGATTTGTTAGCTCTGTGACTTTGAGTAGGTTACTTAACCCTTCTGAAATTGTCTCCTTGTAAGTAATAACATGCATTGGACTATCATAATAATATAACTTGTTCTTGTTAGCTACTGTCAAGTTGGATCTGACTCACAGTGATTCTATGTACAACAGAATGAAACACTCATCTACACTACGCCACACACTTGATCTTTTTTATGCTTAAGTTATTATTGCAGCCACTGCGTCAATCCATCTAGTTGAGAGTCTTCCAACTTCCTGTTGGAAGTATAATTCAATTCTGCTTAGGATTTTCCCGAAAATTAGATTAGGAAACATGTTTAGAAAATATAAGCTATTACTTGTCTTATACAGTAGGTATTTCGTAAATGTTAATTCCCACCATTATTCTTTGGGAGATAAAATAAAATGCATTGGAATAATGAAAATGTAGGTTATGGGATGTCTGAACAGATGATAATGGGAGGAATGGAATAGGAACTGAATTTCATTTAATTTAACCTAGTCAGATTACATTTTGGATAATAGACTTGGTTACCTGAAAACTCCTTATGCATTTACACTTTGAGAAGTATGCATGACTTAACTAAAATACCCACACCTCAAGTGCATTTCCTACTTGTATCTCACCTTCACTCTCCTCTTCTTGCTAGATCTTCATGGCTAGAAACAGACCACTGTGCTTCCTCTCTCTCTCTCTCTCTCTCTCTCTCTCTCTCTCCCCTTCCCTCACTCCCTCCCTCCCCCCATCTCTTCCCCCCCCTTTCTGACTTTTGGTTCATTTGTTATTTCAAGTATTAGAGGATAAAGCATTTCTCTAATAAATTATATTTATGAACTGCTATGGTTTGGATCTAAATGTCCCCCAAAAGTCATGTGTTTGAACATTGGATCCCCAGCTGGTAGTGCTGTTCACAAAGACTATGGGACTTTGAGACGTGGGTTCTAGCTTAATGAAAGCAAGTCCCTAGGGCAAGCCTTTGAAAGTTTTTACCTGGACCTGTGGTTCCAGTTGTTCTCTGTCTCCTCTTGGCTTCCTGCTCACAAAGGTAAGCTTCTCTGCAAGAGGCCCTGCTGCCTGTCACTGCCACACCTTTTCTACCACCAATATGGACTGTGATCCTCTAATCATGAGCCCCCAATAAAAATTTCTTCCCATAAGTTTCCTATGGTCAGGTTCTCTGCCACAGTGACACACCACCTGACGGATACAGAAAGCTGGTACCAGAGAGTGGGGTCATTGCTGTGTTAGAACCTGATCATGTGGTTGTGAGGCCATTGGAACTTGTTTGTGGAAGAAGTTTAGAAGCGTTTGGAGATGCAGGCAAGAAAAGCCCTGGAATGCTGTAACAGAGCTTGGGGGATGGTTCTAGTGAGCATTTGGAGGACCAGAATGCCAATGATGATGTAAAGACAGGGCTCACAGGATTTCAGAAGAAAATAAAGACTCTATTGGGAACTGGACTAGAGATGATTCATGTTATATTCCAGCAAGGAGCTTATCTGTGGTTTGCCCATCTCCTAACAATTTGAGTGAGGCTGATTGAAATGTAATGGGTTAATTAACTTAGCAGAGGAAATATAAGGAGAGCAAGATAAAGAGGATGTGGCATGGTTGTTGCTTGCTGTTTTTAGTCAATTTTGTGATGAGAATATAGAGAAAAAGGTAGAATATAAAGATCTAAAATGTGTAGTTTAAAGTGGAAAAAAACTATGGCTTGTCTAAGTTACTGTAGACAGGGTTGATTTGGGCAAGGAGGCTGTAATTATTAAAGAAATAAGCTGCAGTAAAGAGAAGCCTTGATCTTTTAGCTGGGAAAACAGAAATCTCCTGCGAGCAAACTGACTGAGAGTCAGTCAGGTCCCTCTCATGAAAGGCTCCCTTTGAAAAGGGAATAGCTGGCAAGTGAGTGCCTCATGGTCTCCCTGCCACAAAGGAGCTGCCCAGGAAAAAGATTTCCCCACCCAGGCACACAAAGACTACTGAAGCCATGGTCCAAAAGGGCCTAGCTACCTCTCAAACTGGCAGCAAATGTTAGCATTGTCCACATGGTGCAGTCTTTACAGGAATGCAGAATGCAAGATTTAAGGGATTGTGGAGGCTGCCACCAAGGTTTCAAAAAATAGCTGTCAAGACAGAAAGTATGTACCAGGGTTGGATGACCTGTAGAGACCTCTTAAAGTGTTGGTGTGTGAAGCTTTGAGGGTGGTGCCTAACCAGCAATGGAGACCTCAGGATGCTGGAGACCCCAGCAATGTGAAATGTCTGCCCAGGAAAGCTGTTGGCAATGAGCCAAGAGGACCATGGTGGTGGTGCCACCCAGGCTAGTTCAAGCCCAGATGATACTTAGTGTACCAGATGCTAGACTTGAACAGACAGGGTTTGTTTGCCCAGTAGGATATTGGTCTTGCTTTGGACTGATCTTTTCTGTGCCCCCATTCCTCCTTTTTAAAATGGTAGTGCTTACTCTATACCATGGTATATCATAAGTACATAAGCTATTTTTTGTTTTGCAGGGGCCCCTAGCTATGTTTGCCTTGAGTCTCAGTGGGGACTTTGGACTTGGACTTTTGAATATGGTTGAGGCTGTTAAGAATTTGGGGACTCTCAAAGTTAGACTAAACGCATTTTACATTATGACATGGCCATGACTTGTGGGGCCCAGAGGCAGAATATTATGGGTTAGATCTAAATGTCCCACAAAGGTCATGTGTTTGAATATTGGGCCCCCACATGGTGGTGCTGTCCTGGAAGGTTATGGGACTTTGGGAGGTGGATTCTAGCTTAGTGGAAATGAGTTGCTGGGGCTGAGTCTTTGGAGGTTTTTACACAGACTTCGTGGCTCCAATTGCTCTCTCTCTGCTCTTGGCTTCCTCTTCATAATATTTGAGGCTCTCTAACATGGGTTCTGCTGCCTACAACTACCACATCTACTCCACCTTCATTATGGCTGATCCTCTAACCATGAGACCCCAATAAATATTTCCTCCCATAAGTTTGGTCTGTTTCTCTGCCACAGTGAAACACTGGCTGACCATTAGAGGAACCCTCACTGATTTTCTGGTTGTAAATTGTAAAGTTATGGTATCTGACCACACTTGAAAAATGAAAGATCTGGATAGGTAGTCATGCAGTTACTTACTCAGACAAGGTTTTAAGGGAAAAGTATTTAGTATAGCCAAAGCTTTTGTAGGAGTCTCAAATACTTCCAATGAAACACTCATGACAGAAGAGACTGATGGAGACTTCCCATAAATATCTTACAACTAGAGAAGGAGAAATAGTACCTCCTCTTAAGAAGACATTTAGATGGTACTACGCATAATCCTGTACCACTCTCTCTGAAGACCCGAATTTGATACCCAGCACCACAAATATTGGAGAAGGATGTTGCAATCTACTCCCAAAGCAATACCCCAAAACAATCAGCCATTGAAAATCCTATAAGGGTCACTATGAGTTGGACATGACTCCATGGTGCCTAACCACCCATAATCATTTGGCAAAAATGTTCATAGAGGTCTAGTTTTGTGTCAACTGTCCGCCTAGATTATGAATCTAGAAAATCACTACCAATACTAGAAATACTCTTAACAGCACACTTTAATGTAATGGCACTGAGTGCTTGAAGAGTCCATTCTGTCTCCTTGTATTGGGAACCAGCAATTTCTCCATCCTAGTCTCTGTGCCCTCATGGTCTTCCTGGGTGCAAGTGGGGAACCATTACAGAAGTATAAATGTAACAGCTAAAATATATTCTTTACAAAACATGTTAATAAAATAAAAACAGCAGCCCCAGGTAAAACCAACTGATCTTTCCCTTCATGAATGTGGGACATTTATTTGAATAAGAAAACACTCAGGACTTACAATATAGCTAGGGAAAGGTACGCCTTTCCTAAAATATCTTGATCAACACTCACTTCCCATGACAAGACTAAAAATATAGCACGTAAGCAAGTTCTTCCAGAAAGTCGTGGCAGTGATTTTTTTTCCCTTTTCTCTCTCTCTCTCTCTTTTTTTTTTTTTATCAGACTTCATAGACCGAAGTACGGTTGTTATCAGCAATGCCAGGCTAATTCAGTGGGCAGTGAAGCTCTCTCACACACGTGCTTATCAGTCTCCCATGAGAAGGCTGCCATTTACTGCACTATGGGTATTAGGAGTGAGTGACTACAAAAAGTCTCCACCAGGAACATAACTTTAAAACTCAGCCAATAAAGAAGGGGAATGTTAATATAGCTTCAAAATCCATACATTTAAAAGAAAACTATAATTGGTCATTAGGTGGAAAAGTCTCTTTCTATCCAGTCTTCAGTCTGGGCTACTTCTTATTTACTTACCTAAAAACCTATTTTTGTGTTACTTTTAAAAATACCAGCAAATCACTTTAACCATTTTTTTCTGTGGTAAGGTTGACAGAGGGCTAGGACTTAGCTCCAGTTGGTAGAACGCTGCTCTGCAGTCTCTGAGGTCCCGATTTCGATTCCCAGCAGCACAAAAATGGGAGAAGGATGTGGCAACCCACTCCCAAGGCAGTCCTGAAATAGCCATTGAAAACCCTATGAGGGTCGCTATGAGTTGGACACGGCTCCATGGCACCTAACAACAACAACAAGAAGATTGACAGCATCTGTCCTCTGCATGCTTTAAATGTAGTTATTTAACATACAGATTTTCAGACAAATGGAAGCTATAAAGATGTTTTGCATAGGTTACTTATAAATAGTATGTAAATGTACACACATGGACATTGATAGAGAAAGAGAATGGGGGCATGGGCTAGATGAGAACTGTAAGAGACTCTACTTAAGCACAAAACTTAGGGGGAACGAGTATCTCTCAGGTTGCTGTAGGCTAGGAAAAAGGACATGGCAATCCACTCCCCAAACAATCCGCCATTGAAAATCCTATGAATAGCAAAGAAGCACTGACAGAGTGCAGGGCATGGCACAGTGTGAGAGAGTGTTTCTGTTCTGTTGTACACAGGGTTGCTATGAGTCAGACCTGACTTGATAGCACCTAACAAACACAACAGTATCTCAGTAGTCAAATGAATAGTATTTTAATCAGTTGATTTTATTGTATATTATTAAAAGTGTAAAGTATGATGCTCTATTCTAATAATTATTTTCAAAAATTGAAATTAGTGCAAAAAAGAACCTAAAAATGAAGAAAATATCAAAACTTTAAATTAAGACAGAATGAGTCTTACAGATTTCTTCTCTTTGCCTTAGGCTCTGTGTGACACAGTTACTAACTATGATTTTAACTTCAGACTTTGATGTCTGGATCACTGTGGATTTTTTTTTCACATTTCAGTTTTTTCAAATATATTACTTACTGACACATAATACTTCTTAAAGTGTATGGGGTACATTCCAGCACATATGTGACATATCAATACACATGTACGATGGATAATGAACAAATGTTCTATAGCCCAGTAGGATAACTATGATTGATGACAATTAATTGACTATTTTAAGACACCTAATGGAGTGGATGTTGAATGTTCTTACCATGAAGAAAGGGTAAATATCCGAGATGACATGCATTTTAATTTTATATTCAAATATTACTGGTCTTGGTTGCTGAGGTTTTGGGTGACGTGTTGAAAGTTGTGGCCAAGGTAAGTGTGCTCACTTGCGTACCCTATTCTGTCCCTGACAGAGAGGCACATGTGGGCTGCATGCCAGGTGCTTCTCAGGCAGTGGCACACCTGGCCCTCTGCTCTAACAAAGGAGGTTAGATTGTGGAACCAGAGGATCACAGGGTTTAATAAACTGTCCCAGATCACATAACTATCAATAGGGCAGCTGGAATGGGAACCTGAGTCTGTCTCATTCCCAATCCTCATTTCCCCCCTAGCTTTACTGAGGAATGGCTAATTCTCCAGCCGCAGAAAACCATGTCTGTTTGACGTATACACCTGGATGTGGTATGTTGTTGTTGTTGTTAGGTGCCGTCGAGTAGGTATCCGACTCATAGCGACCCTCATAGGGTTTTCAATGGCTGAGTGCTTCGGGATTGCCTTGGGAGTGGATTGCCAGGCCCTTCTCCCATTTTTGTGGTGCTGGGAATTGAATTCAGGACCTCAGAGACTGCAGCGCAGCGCTCTACCCACTGAGCCAAATCCCAGCCCGGATGTGGTATAGGTGTACATTATGAAAGAATCATCACAAGAAAGCTTCTTAGCACATCCATCACCTTCCGCAGGGACTGTGTGTGTGCGTGTGTCTGTGTATGGACACTTAGGAATGTTCTCGCCCAAGCAGATGCCAATCTTTGTAAGTTTCTAGCACAAGGCGATGTTGTCAGTTATAGCCAGTGTTGTACATCAGAGCTGAAGAGTGTGCATAACTGGAACGTCACCCTTTTACTGCAACCTCCCCCTTCCCTCCTCTCCTCAAGCCCTGGCAACCACCATTCTACTAACCTCTTCTATGCAGTTAACTATTGTTATGGTTGTTGTTGTTAGGTGTTATTCAGTCAGTATCTGACTCATAGCAACCCTACGTACAACTGGCGAAACAGTACTGTCAGTGCTTATCTGCTATTCATACAGTTTTCAATGGCGGATTGGTTTTTGGGAGTGGGTTGCCGAGTCCGTCTCCCAAGCCTATAGCACCTGGTGTTCCCAGGTGGTCTCCCATCCAAGTACTAACCAGGCCCAATCCTGCTTAGCTTCTGAGATCTGACGGTATTGGACACCACAGTGGTATGGCTGCAGGCTACATTTAACTATGAGACATTACGTATAAGTGAGATCATACAGTATTTTAACCACCAAGGTACGTTACTTCTCCACTTCTCTTCAGGGTAATCACAATGCAACACCAATCCAATAAAACAAATGCCCGTTATGTACGTATTTCATTACTTATGGCCTTTCACAAGAAAATTTCAAGATAAGGATGGCATTTTTTCAGTGGGGACACAGCCCATGGAGGCACACAGAAGCCCATTTGGCTAACGTACTAAATGTGGCAATTGCCTTTCCCCTCATTCACATAAAGTCAATACTTTAGTTCAATGGAGGCTGCATTGGGCTAGAGAAGAACCAAAGCTGACTTTGATATGAGGAAGGGGGAAGCAAAGCTGGAAGGATTGAGTGTGTCGTCTATCCTGAGTGCTATCACTTTGGGATTCCTTTACATGTGACTTCATTTCACCTGCATAAAATGCACCTGGGATATCGAATCTTTATCGTTGTAAAGAAGAAATTCTCCCAGAGTCATAAAGCGTCCGCCATGATAAACATAAATGGTAGAAATGGGATGCAAACTCGGCTCTCTCTGACTCTTTATCACACTTCCTCACAAAGAACATGACAAATCGCTCTGCATGCTAAGTGTTGTTCTGGAAAAGGTCGGGGCACTATGTCCTGAGCAGGGCAGGCCAGTAAATGTCCTGAGAAGAAATGTTCTTCACCCTCCCAGTCCAAAAAAGCCAAGGGAGGATTGAGACAACAGTACTTTTCTGGGGAAGTCAGTTTTTGTTTTCTTTTTAAATCTTTTGCTTTGGCATATTTCAGATTTTAAACACATACAATTCACAGCAAATGGGATATTGTGCCTCCAGCGAGAATTATTCAAAAGACTCTAATCAGAAAATTTGCTCTCATTCTCAGTGCCCTGAAAGCACATATCTTCTCTTAGTACATTATCTCTGAATCAATCTCTACTGGTCCGTCAGGGAGAAAAACAACTTTCGCATATCTCCTATTGTGCAAAAACTATGATCTGGAACAATACAGCATTAGTGGTGACAGAATAATAAGGCCATTTATATTTTTTCTATTTGTTAATTCATAAAACCAAGTTGCATCTAAATAAATATTTTTAGCATTAAGCTATGCCATGTCTGTGGACATATGCTAATGAATGAAATCAACAGATCTTTTTTTGTTTTGCAAAAACAAACCTTATCTTTTAAACCAGAAACAAATATTCCCAAGCTGTGTTTCCAAGTATATTTTCCTAAGCCCACATGAAGTACAGCATTATGTTATTTTAGGAATTAGGCGACTGAAATAAAAAATATATATATTTTCTTTAGGTTTAAATAAATTTAGAGAGTTGGACACATGGGTTTGTCTCTTCATTCTTGCCTAAAACCAGTCTTCATGACAGCAAGGGATTAATTTTTTAAAATTAATCCATAAGGGCAAAGAAATAAGGACAGCCAACAATAATATATAAGTGATGGTGACTCATTTTTGGAAGGAAAAGAGAGAATGGGGAAACATATCTGATTAAGAAAAGTAGTAGAAGATGAAAAGAAGTATAGTTGTCAATGGAAAGGTAGCTTGCTGAATGCCCGTAAAGGTTCAGGAGCTGGAGGTGTGAGGCACAGAGAGTTCACCACCTCTGTTTCTTACATTACCCCACACGTCTGTCAGCTTGTCATGCTGTGGAGGCTTGTGTATGTATGCCACTGGTATTTCAGATACCAGCAGGGCCACCCATGGTGGACAGGTTTCAGCTGAGCTTCCAGACTAAGACAGACTGGGAAGAGAGACCTGGCAGCCCACTCGCACAAGTAGCCATTGAAAACCCTGTGAAAAGCAAAGAAGCACTGTCACATATAGTTCCAGAAAATGAGCCCTCCTAGGCTGGAAGGCATTCAAGAGATGACTGAGGAAGAGTTGTTTCTTCAAAGTAGAGTTGACCTTGATGACAGGAATGGAGCAAAGCCATTGGGACCTCCTTTTGCTGATGTTGTTGTTGTTGTTTTTAGGTGCCGTCGAGTCGGTATCCAACTCATAGCGACCCTCATAGGGTTTTCAATGGCAAACTGTTTTGGGATTGCCATGGGAGTGGATTGCCAGGTCCTTCTCCCATTTTTGCGGTGCTGCGAATTGAACTCGGGACCTCAGAGACTGCAGCACAGTGCCCTACCAACTGAGCTAAATCCCAGCCCTTTAGCATGACTCAAAATGAGGAGAACCACAGTGGCTGCAACAATGAGCTCAAACATAAAAAGATCCTGTGCATGGCACAGTGTTGGGGAGTGTTTTGTTCTGTTGTACAGAGGGTCGCTAAATGCAGGACCCACCTCAATGGCACCTAACTACAACAACATCTCATGCAGAAGAAAGTAGGCCCAAATGGACTTCAAAGACTCATTCAGTGTGGATGGGAGGTGCAAGAAAGGGAAGGGAAGAAGAGTGAAGCTAAAGTAAAATCAGAGGTATTTCATGAAATTCTGAAATTACATGGGAATGCACACATGTATGCCCTCTATTCTTCTCCTTCCCCCATGCCCTAGTCTCCAGCACAGTCCAAATCACAGGAACTACTCAGGGTGTCTCTAGGTACTACAGCAGAAACTCCTTCTCAGGAGAAACAGAGAGACCCTGAGGAATCGGCACATAAATACTGACACTCTGGGAGTGGCCAATGAGAAGCCAGCACCCTACCCAGTCACTCTATAGTGAACGTCACCCTCCACAAACTTTGTTACCAAATTTTGACATCTCATTATGAAATATGAATGGAGAGGAAGATCATTCCATGTTTGAGGAAAGCCTTCATCATGAAAAACAGGGAACAAGAAAACTGAGGATGAAATTCAAAGAGAGACAGCATAAGGGGCAGAGGAAACATCTCTTAAAAAATCAATAGTCAATCACATCAAACAGCATAATTTAAAATTGAATTCATTTAAAATAAAACAGTGTACTAGGCATGGTGGCACATGCCTATAATCATAGCACTTAAGAGACTGAGACAGGAAAATCTCAAGTTCCAGGTCAGCCTGGGTTACATAGCAAGACCTTGTTTTAAAAACAACAACAGTAACAAGAACAGTGCGTTATCAATGAGTTGACATGGAATAATCAAATATTCAGTAAATGTATTAGAAGGTAAAGTTAATGATATATTTTAAAGAGTACAAATAAAAAATAATGAGATGCAAAGTGAAAAAGAAAAGACAACAAAATTAGAGAACGGATATATACCATTTATCTGCCTAACAAGAGATCTAAAAAGAAAAAAGAATGATGTGGAACATATATCCAGATAGATAAGGCCCAAGTAAAAGGAATGAAAAAGGAAGAAATAAGGCACTTACTAAAGGACATATCCTATGTGTGAGGCTGGAATCAAAACATTTTTGAGATAGTACATTTTTCAAAGAATTAATTTCCTCTACTCATTATCTTCACTTCAAGAGATGTGTCATCCAAAAGGAGCAATAGTCATGCTACAGACACCATGGAATGCAGGGTCTTTCCATCTTGGGATCCAACACCTATTTGAAGCTTGGAAATTACCACAGGGATGCTGAGACGAGGCAGAAGCACAGGGGGCCTAGAAGGTGGCTGCTCTAAGTGGGGCATCAAGAGGCAGGAATAAGGATCAGCTCAATTTTCTGATAGACAAGAAAACATGCTATTAAAGTGTATGGGAAAAAATATCCCTCAAACCTTAATCAAGTGAAAAACTTAAAATAATGTTTAATTCCTAGAAAAACAAAAAAGAAATTACCCAATAAAGTAGAAGTAATTACAGCCCATTATTTGGCTCTACCATGAGCAGTAAGTTGAAAGGCATAATAAAGAAAGCCCACACACTGCCTTAATTAAATCCATAATGTAATTATCTTTGAATGATGGGGGAGGGTATGTAGCAATCCAATTTAGGAAACTGAGATGTTGTTGTTGTTAGGTGCTGTCGAGTCGGGTCCAACACATAGCAACCTTCACAGGGTTTTCAATGGCTGATTGCTTTGGGATTGTTTTGGGAGTGGATTCGCAGGTCTTTCTCCCCTTTTTGTCGTGCTGGGGATTGAACCCAGGGCCTTAGAGACTGCAGAGCGGCACTTTACCAACTGAGCTAAACCCCAGCCTGAAGGTATTTAAGATATACCACCTAAAAATATGAACCAACCAAAAGCAATATAATCCTGTTATTAGTAAACAGATAGACATCCCTCAAATACATAGTAGAAACTGTATGTTCTGTGGGAAGGCTCATGAGTGGGAGAGTCAGAACACAATAGTGGGTTTCTTTGATGTTACTCTAAATTTTAAAACACTATTTGACTTTCAAATTATGGGCTGTATTCATTTGTTAAACGTATGAATTAATGAAAACCAAAAACCTTAACGGATACCTTTTAACTGCATTACTGCAAATAAATGTCTCTGAAGAAAAAACATCAGAAAAGAGTCTTATTTTCCAGTCTAGAAAATTGACTTACATGTACATGTAAAAAAAAAAAAAAAAAAGAATAACACAAGGAAGGAAATTAAGTACTAAATGAAGATGTAAAATGTCTAAAGTGTTTAGAAGGCTGCTGTCTTGTCACTGCACTTATCAGTATACTATGGTATTTGTTGCCTGCAGCTGTACCACTGTGGTGACTATCTCATCAGATCTCAGAAGCTAAGCAGGTTGGGCCTGGTTAGTACTTGGATGGGAGACTACCTGGGAACACCACGTGCTGTAGGCTTAGGAGAAGGACTCAGCAACCCACTCCCAAAAAACAATCAGCCATTGAAAACACTATGAATAGCACAGAAGCACTGACAATACTGTTTCGCCTATTGCACACAGGATTGCTACAAGTTGGACCCTGACTTGATGGGACCTAACAACAACCACATGGCATATATATGGGCACAACTAAAGACTACTCACTGATTTTCATATATGTGACTTCTTGGCTTCTTTTAACTTGTCAATATTGTTAGAATACGGTATAAACATTGGGTAAGGAGACTAAGAGTTCAACAGAACTGGATAAGAACAGTCAGACCTTATAGGGAAACATGTAGAAGCTGTTATTAGACTGGGAGAGATCTATATGAGAACATCTCCAGTAAGCATGAAATAAAAGTATCAAGACGTAGAGAACTATGTGCATTCTGTGACGTCTTTTGTACATGCACACAAACACACACTGACACAGTCAAGTAGCTCATCTTGTGGGTGCACAAACTCATTTCAGGAGGATATGCGTTAAATTTTTAGTACTGTGGGCCTCCAGAAAGATTGTGTTAGAAAAGAGATTCAGATTTCATCCAAAACTGTGCCACATTCTGATTTTTTTTAACAAAAAAATGTCTGCCTAAATGGTTTTCCTTCAATAAAATTGGTTGATAAAGGTAGGTCAAATATCAATTCTTATCATGCTGCTACTAAAATAGATGGCTTTGAAGAATGGAAGAACTGAACAAATTATAAAAAGAGGAAAGAGACTGTGGATCTGATGTAAAAAGTAATTCACAGTACATGCTTTTGATAAGATTTTAAGTGATTTCTATGTTGTAGTATTTCTGAAGTGCACAAATTTCTACAGTTAAACTTAGATTCTTTTTAAAGTGAGACAAAATATTACATTAAAAAAAAAGAAGAAAGAGGGAGAAATGCCAGTGCCTTATCAGTTCTCTGGGGGCCAGAAGAGGGGCCATCACAACGCAGCTTTCTGGAAAGGAAGGTGGGCATCTGGGTATTACATTTGCAGATGGGCTTCATACCAAGCAGATGGGCAATTTTCTCAAGGAAAATTGCTGCTGTAGAGCACGAGTTGCTATTTAAACCTTGGCAGTCTCTGCCTCTTTATGCTTGACTTTTCCTACTCCAATATGTGAGTTGAACATATGTTCAGTTATTCTTAAGGAATTCCCCCACTATTGAGGCAATTTTTTTTAATTTATAAATGTTGTAAAGTATGGAATGTGAGGTTTGACAACCTGGATTTTTCTTAATTTGTCCTTTAGGCTTTTTAAAAATTTCATTTATTTTATTTTATTCTTTCTGCTTCCTAACTTGTCAGATAAGTTAAAACAATGGCTAACAAAACAAAACAGCAGTATGAACCAATGTGAAGATAATACACAGAACTTGTAGCACTCCAGCCGTGCGGGAGAGGCACTATTTCAGAACAAACAACTTCAATCTCAATTATCAGAGGTTGTTATTGTTGTTGTTAGATGCCGTCGAGTCAGTATCCTACTCATAGCGACCCTCATAGGGTTTTCAATGGCTGACTGTTTCAGGATTGCCCTGGGAGTGGATTGCCAGGTCCTTCTCCCATTTTTGTGTTTGCTGGGAATTGAACTCGGGACCTCAGAGACTGCAGCACAGCGCTCTACCGACTGAGCTAAATCCCAGCCCCTTATCAGAGGTTAGAGTTCTAAAAATCACAAAAACTGTTCATGGGAAGTAAACGCCTTTCTAAAGGTCAGTGCAGAACCTGTAGGGTTTTCACGTGTTTTCTCTCCTTCTCCTAGGTATGTAAAGGGAACACAATAGAAGTTTTTTCCTTGCATGTCTTTTGTGCTATATGACTAGGCAGAGCAATCATTTTGCTTCCAACACAGTAAGTTTTTTTTTTTTTTTTCCAGTAGTGGAGGTTGAACCCAGAGCCTCTCACATACGAGGCAGGGGCTCCACCATTGAGCCAGGTGCTCCACCACCAAGCATCCCCCAGCCCCATTTGTTTTATTTTCACTTTGAGACAAGATCTCAATATGTTGTACAGGCCACCTATGGCTTTGAACCTGTGATCCTCCTGCCTCAGCCTCTGGAGTCACTGGGATCAAAGGCATGGGCCATGGTCCCCAGCACAGTAATCGGTTTTGATCTCCTGTGGATCCATTTTCAACAAAAAGCAAACACTCCTTTAGTGATTTAAGCCACAACAGATAATGTATATGCAGTGGTATAAGTGACAGGCAGGACAAAATGAAATAATCTAACTATGAATGACAGTAACAGAAATGGGAGGTGTCACAGGAATGTCTGCACTATAGGGAACAGGCCTCTTAAATTTAAGGTTTTCAACACAAAGGGTTTAGGGGAACGCCCTTCCCCCAAGAAGAAATCTGGCTCCATCAATTTCCTGTCCTGTTTTGGGGACAAAAATCTGGAGCTCTGCCAGTGCTTAGGGCCTGGGAGTCCCCCTGGGGATATTTTACAAAACATTAGCAGCTCTAATGGTTTTCATTATTTAATGGTTTCAAAAGTTATGCATCTGAATGAAAACTAAAAGTTTAGAAGGTTTAAATATCAACAACTCACCACCTTCATTTCAGGTCTAGACCTCATAACTTTCATGCTTTCTTTGGCCTTTTCTGCAAAAGATATTTGATAATCAAAATACAGGGGGCAAAATTCTGGGCTAATTTCACCAGCTTTGGACAATTAGCTTTGCTTTGCCTTAACTATCCTATCTATAAAGTGAACTAATGATGCAGATACACTCTGATGTCCCCTCTCGACTGTAATATTTAATGACAAAGACATACTCTTCCCCATCTTTCAGAGCACTTTGCCCTCTCCATTTGACATAGGTTCTCACTATGTAGCTCAAGCTGGCCTTGAACTCTCCATCCTCCTGCCTGGGACCCCTGAGTCCTGGGATTACAGCAGCATGCCACCACGTCCCCTGTTTATAATATTTTATTGGAAGATAGCCACACCACTTTATGTACGCATGGTGATGGTGGCCATCAGGCTATCATAGCAGAATTAAATACTGGGGCCAGTGACCATAAAGCATGCAAACCTTGCATATTTAGTAGCAGCTGGCCCTTTAGAGAAAGAGTCTGTGGATTCCTGGTCTAAAGATCTTTGAATTGCTAAGGACCTTCTTGTCCCTGGGAGTTGTGAAAAGCTGAAGAAGATGGAAATGCAAGAGCCAAACACATATACTTAGCCTCTCTTTAGTCACTCCATCTGCTCCCTTCTCAAAGGAAGATCCTCTTTCCAAGTGAGTAAAGCCCCAATATCTAGATTGTTAAGATTCAAAGAAAAGCCTTCATCTGGAACATGTGCCTATTTTGTGCAAAGTGATTATTTAATTGTTTAAAATGCCCTCAATTCTCCTTGAATCAGTTAATACATGTAAACTAATTGGAGAATACCACTCAAAATTTTGGGTTAGTCATTGAACTTTTTGAAAATTTGACTGACACTATGGGCCCTGCTCAGGAAAATGGGCTTATGCAATGCAAACAACATTTTTGCACATGACCTTTGGGATACCTGGGAGGTAGCTAAGATTAGTTTAAGAACTCAGAACACATAGCTACCACAGTTTTGGAGTGAGTTAATTTGTTCAATACTCTCATACGAACGTTAATAATATTACCACACAAAATGGAGTGATGATGTAATATTGCAGAAAGAACATCAGAAGAGGAGCCAAAAAGACAAGCATATGTTTTGTCTCTGGCATTAACCGGCCACAGCGGGACACAGAAGCACCCTATGCTTCGGATCTACATTTATTAAATAGTGAAGCTAATAAATTTCCTGTATACTTCAAAGTTTATGTTGTTTTTATGTGCCATCAAATCAGGTCCAACTCACAGCAACCCTATGTACAACAGAATGAAACACTCCCCGGCACAGTGCCATGCCTGACACAATGTCAGTGTTCTCTGCTACTGACAGGGTTTGCAACAGGTGATTGTTTCGGGACTGTTTTTGGAGTGGGCTTCCAGGTCCTTCTCCCATTTGTTTGCAGTGCTGGAGATCAAACCTACAACCTCAGAGAGTGCAGAGCAGCACTCTACCAACTGAGCTAAACCTCACCCCCTCACAGGTTATAATAAGAATAAAATAGGGTAGTTGTTTTAGAGACTATGTTATGAACCTCACAAATCTGTTCAAATCGTGTACCCTCACCTCACAAATCGTGTACCCTCACCTATAATCCCTTATAGGTAGAAAGAACTGAGAACTATAGCTTAAATTTTTAAAATTAAAAATAAAAGAAAAGCAGTATCACCATTACCCGCAAGCTTGCCACCACTACCCAGGAGCTTGCTAGAAATGCAGATTCTCAGGCCCTGATCCAGACCTGGTGAGTCAGAAGCTGCATTTTAACAAGGCTCCAAGGGGATTAGTGGACACGCTAAAGCTTGAGGAGCATTTCCGTACAAGTTTTTCTCTGCAAAGGACCAACCTCCTTATAAGGCTGATCTCCTTCAGATAAAGAAACCAAGGTTCAAGGAGAATACAGAACATGCTGAAGTTTTTCTAAGTCAAGTTGCAAAATGATGGGGGCACAACAGATGTGTGATTTTAGAAATGTTTTTGAAACAGCTCTGTGCTCAGGATGCTCGCTGCCTAGTGCAAGACAGGCGCATCATTAAATGAGCACAACCTGCTGTGGGGAAGCTTAAAAACAGCTGGACCAGGTTGCTGAAATCCACAAAGCACTGCCTTCTATTATTATGAAGTCACAGAACCATTATCCAGACACGGTACTAATTTCCCGACCTTCTTTTCATCAGCGGAAATGTTCACTGGTGAGCTGAGGGTATGGTTTTTTGATGATACTCAGTGAGATGGAGTCAAACCGGTTATGAAAGTTGGGCTCCATGGGTAACTCTCCTTAACGCGCATCACTTCTGCAAAGTCCTAGAAAATAACAGGATTAGGGATACCATGTGGACGGATAAATACAGAGAGGAACAAAGGGTGGCCAGGGGCGTAAGGAGCTGCTCCAGACAGCGGAATACAGAAACTCCCATGAGGGAATATGGGTGGAGGTGCAAATTGCGATACCTGTGACTCACCAGGGTGGAGGGAGGAGGGTGGTGAGGAGAAGGGAGAAAATGATGAGAAAGTTTAAACCAAAGTGAGCTGAAAGGGAGAGGGAAATGAGTGGGACCTAGTCCATTGGGGACACGCTTCCAATCAGGTCATTCTTGGTCTCTGAGTGCCACTCAGAGGACAGAAAGCAGAGTGGGCGGAGAGGTACCTTAGACTCCTTAAAAATACTACTGATTATAAGAAGGAAAAATCCTATTCCAAGGTCAGATCAAAATAAAAGGGGGGGAAAAAGATAAGAATGGTATCAATTTAAATGGTCTAGAAAATGCATGTAATTGTTCTAACAAGATAAAAACAAAGACCACTACAGGAAAAGTTTCTATCTTAAACAGAACTGGAACCCAAGGACATATAGAAAAATATTACCAAGTAAAAGTTAGAGAAGACTTAGATGGGGAGGGTGGGACGGGGGGAAGCATACGGGAGAGTGAGGGGTAACCTATATGAATAATGTTCATCAAAATGCATATATGGAAATATCACAACGAAAAGCATGTCAGAATGAATCACATTAAGGTGTACATTAAAAATTTCCAATAAATAAAGGAGGTAACTCAGTACATATTTTAAAAAATACTACTGATTAGACAGCTTATAAACAATAGAAATTTATTTCTCACAGCTCTGTTGTTATTGCTAGGTGCCTCGAGTCGGGTCCAACTCAGCAACCTCATCTAAAACAGAATGAAACACTCCCTGACACGATCTTTTTATATCTGAGCCCAGTGTTGCAGCTTCTGTGTTTCTTCTCATTTTGACTCATGCCACATCAGCAAAAGGAGGTTCCAGGGGCTTTACGCCATTCCCATTATTAAGGTTGACTCTTCTTCTAGGAACTTCCCCAGTGATTTCTTGAATGCCTTCCAGCCTGGGGGGGCTCATTTTCCGGCTCTATATTTGACAGTTTTTCTTTGATATTCATAGGGTTTTCGATGGCTAATTGTTTCAGGAGTGGGCTGCCAGATCCTTCTCCCCAGTCTGTCTTCATCTGGAAGCTCAGCTGCAACTTGCCCATCATGGGTGGCCCTACTGGTATCTGAGGTTTCAGTGGCATAGCTTTCAGTGTCACAGCAACACACAAGCCCTCCAGAGCACAGCAAGCTGACAGACACCTGGGGGTCTCACAGTTCTGGAGGCCAGGAACTCCAAGAACAAGGTTCTGGCAGACTGGGTATCTGGTGAAGTTCCGTTTCCTGGTTCATTGATGATACTTCCTTACTGCATCTTTCCACGTAGAGGAGCTAGCTAGCTTTTGAGATCTCCTCAATATAAGCCCTAATGCCCATCTGAAATTCCAAGTGCCACAGATGACTACGGAAGGAAGAATAACAATGTGGGATAACATTCGAATCCTTGAAGCTGACACTGCTCACCCTACACTGTAGCAGAAAAAGGAAGGCTGGATTTAAACCCCAGTTCTGCTGTGTGCCACTACTATGCGATCTTACTTACTGCAGCAATGCTCTCTTAGCTTCATCAGAAGACTGCCAATCTTGTCGCTTATCACAACATGGCATTATGACAAATGAAATGATGATTACTGAGTACTCACAAATCACAGGTGACTGCAACAGACATAGTTATTCTTTGTTGAATTTTTTTTAACTAAGGCTCAGTTTGTTAGCCCCTACTTGCACAGACACAATCCACTGTATTGAATATTATATCAACTACTCACGTACACTCCACGTGTCTGTCAGCTTGTTGTGCTCTGGGGGCTTGTGTGTTGCTATGATGCTGAAAGCTATGCCATCAGTATCTCAGATACCAGCAGGGCCACTCATGGTGGGCAGGTTGCAGCTGAGCTTCCAGACGAAGACAGACTGGGGAGAAGGACGCAGTAACCCATTCCTGAAACAATTAGCCACTGAAAACTCTATGAATGCCAGAGAAGCACTGTCAAATATAGTGCCAGAAAATGAGCCCCCCAGGCTGGAAGGCATTTAAGAAACAACTGGGGAAGAGTTGCCTCTTCAAAATAGAGTCGACCTTAATGACAGGAATGGAGGAAAGCTGTTGGCACCTCCTTTTGCTGATGTGGCACAACTCAAAATGAGAAGAAACACAGCGGCTGCAACAATGGGCTCAGACATAAAAAGATCGTGTGCATGGCACACTGTTGGGTAGTGTTTTATCCTGTTGTGCATAGGGTCTCTACAAGTTAGGCCCTACACAACAGCACCTAACAACAACAACTCTCATATAATCCTTAATTAGAACAAAATGAAAGTTTACAGAAAGAAAAAAATTCCATGCCTCAGTTTGAACATCCCAGCCCTGGTTGTCCTCGGATCACCTCTCGGGTTTAGTTATCTAACAACAGTGTCTGCCTGCTTTAAGATCATCCAGTGTGAATGGAAAAGCCATCCAAGGCTTTTTCACATAATTACCTACACAGTTGCTGTAGGCCCCGAGGGCCCCATTGGGTCGCTAATAACCAAGGAGCCTGGAAAGTCTATGCATCTCCAAATTATATCAGTGGCAGGCTATCGACTCACTTTGCTAACAGATGGTTTTATTAGTGGCCACCGCCAGACATTTGGCTGAGGGCAGAGCACGTGGCCAGGAGCGTCTGTTCCACTTTGGTGGAGTGGTAGCTGTGTGCACAAGGAAAGCTGGGTCTCGAAATAATGGTGAGCGAGGGAGACAGTATACTGCTGGTGTTATCCAGGGAGAAAACAAATTAAAGGGAAACTTTCCCTTGGATGCTAAAATGGGAAAGGTAAACCCAAATAATTGCATTATTTCCATCCAGTAAGGTCAGGCTATCTCCTGGTAGGGAAAAGGCAAAGGAGGGAACAGGATGTCCATAAGTGCCTAACTCTCAGTGAATTTGTGGAAAGAAACTCTGACCCTGGCTACTTCAGAAAGCAAATTTAAGAAATACAAAAGTGTTTTTCTCCTGTTGCTGTCCCTTCAATTTGTAGGTGTTCACCCAAGGTGCAAGGGACAAGTGGCGAAGAGCATGCGGAGGGAAAGGCATTCTGCATCCTCAGGAGCAACTAGAAAATGTTCTTCTTAACAAAGCCAAAGATATAGTAATTAATTAGAGTGCAAAAGCTGTAGTCAGATACAATGACAGGTAAGTGGATTTAAGGTACACATGTGAGGGAGTTCATAGTCTTTGGACATCCACTCACATGATGTAAATATGCAGTAAGAACACTGTAGCAAAGACCAGGGAACTCTCCATTTTTTCTTCTTATACTTGGCCTCTGAATGTAAACACTGTAAGCATCTCCATTTTTTTTTTTAAAAGAACTTCTGGTCAATTTCTGTAGTTGTTTGGAGCTATACCAGAGTTGTTGCCGTTAGATGCCATCAAGTCGGTATCTGACTCATAGCAACCCTATGTAGAACAGAGGAAACACTATTGTCAGTGCTACTCTGCTCTTCACAGGGTTTTCAATGGCATACCTGTGTTAGAGTGTATTAAATAACCTCATTGCTTTTGTACCTGTTCTGCAGTCTTAACTTCCTATTACTATGCAACAAATTACCAAACTATTTAAATAGCATGTAATCCTTAAGCCATACTAGGAAGCCAGTGTTATTCTAATGCCAAAGCCTGGCAAATATATTACAGGAAAACTACAGATCTTTCTCTCTCATAAACATAGATGCCAAAATCCCCAATGAAATATTAAAATATTCCATCCAAATATGTGTAAAAAGAAATATATACCACTACCAAGTGGGGTTTATCTAAGCATGCAAGGTTGATTGAATACTTAAAAAATCAGTTAAGGTAACCTATCATGTCAATAGACTAAAAAAGAAAAAAATACATGATCATATAATAAAGAATATTTATAGCTGGGCACCATGGCGCACATCTGTAATCCCAGGTACTGAGAGGCTTAGGCAGGACAATTGCAAATTTAAGGCCAGAGTCAGCCTGCTTAACATAGCAAGAAAAAAAAAAAAAGAAAAAGAACAATTAAAAAATATAAAAGGGGTGAAGCACTTGGGGTGAAGCCCAGTGATGGAGTGTTTGCCTAGCACTCTTGAGGCTCTAGGTTCAATTGCTAGTGCTACAATAATAATAATTTAAAAAGAATAATAATTACAAAAACCTATAGTTAACATCGTTGCTGGGGTCTAGCTCAGTTGGTAGAATGCTGCTCTGCACTTTCTCAGGACCCAGGTTCAATTCCCAGAACCACAAAATGGGAGAAGGATGTGGCAGTCCACTCCAGAAAACAATCCCAAAACAGTCAGCCACTGAAAATGCTATGAGTATCACCAAGAGTCTATCCAACTAACAACAACAACAATATAGTTAACATTATACTTCCTGGTGGGAAACTAGACACTTTCCAACTAAGCTCAAGAACAAGGTAGGGGTAGCCTTTTACCATTCCTCTTCAGTATTTTTCTGCATGTCTTAGACAAGGCAGTGAGACAAGAAAGGAAAATAAAAGATACACATGTTGGGAAGGAAGAGATAAAACTGTCTTTGTTTCTAGATGATATGTTTTTCTATATAGAAAATTAACTAAAAAAAAAAAACTTCTTGAAACTCATAAGTGACTACAGCAAAGTTGCAGGATACAAGGTTAATATACAAAAATCAAGTGCTGCCAGGCTCAGTGGCACATGTCTGTAAACCCAGAAACTTGGGAGGTGGAGGCAGGAGGATTGCAAGTTCTAGGCCAGAGGCAGCCTGTGTAACTTAGTGAGACTCTGATTCAAGATAAAAAATAAAAAAGGGGTCCAGGGGTGCATGTCAGTGGTGAAGCTCTTGCAAAGTATGTGTAAGGCCCTGAGTTCAGCACCTCATGACTGTAAAAAGAACAAATAAATAAAATAAATTGCTTTCTTACCAACAGGTCATATGGAGTTTGAAATTAAAACATTAATATAATTAACATTTGTATTCCTACAAGATGAAATACTTACATATAAATCTAATAAAATATATATAGTATTTAATGAGAAAAACTACAACACTGATGAAAGAAACAAAGAAGAGCCCATTAAATGGAGTGGAAAGATATTCTGTATTCATGGATAGGAAGACTCAACAATCAAAATGTCGGTTCTTCCTAAATTGAACTATACAGTAAATAAAACCTCAATTGAAAATCCAGTAAATTATTTTGTGGATAGAGATAAAATAACCACATAGTTATATGACTATAAAGGTTCTATGGAGAGGCAGATGACACAACTTTGCTTGCTGAAAGTACAGAGGATTTGAAATATTTACTGATGAAGAGCAAAGAACACAGCCTTCAGTATGGACTGTACCTTAATATGAAGAAAAAAAAAATCCCTACAACTGGATTGGTCTGCAACTTCACGATAAACAGAGAACAAGATTGAGGTTGCCCGTGATGTTACTTTACTTGATTCTACAATCAGCACCCATGGAAATACAGTCAAGAAATCAAAAGATGCATTGCTTTGGGAAAAGCTGTTGCAAAAGACTTCTGTAAAGTGTTGAAAAGTAAAGATATCACATTTAAGACGAAGGTGCACCCGATTCTTGCCATGGTATTTTCAATCATATCATATGGCTGTGAAGGCTGGACATTGAATAAGGGAGACAGGAGAAAAAATTGATGCTTTTGAGTTATGGTGCTGGAGACAAATATTGAATATACATGGATTGCCCAAAGAAACAACATATTCATCTTACAAGAAGTGTAATCAGCGTGCTCCTTGAAAGCAAGGATGGCTAGACTATGTCTTGTGTATTTTAGACATGTAGTCAGGAGGGTCCAATCTCTGGAGTAGGATGTCATGTCTGAGAAAGTAGCAGGTCAATGAAAAAAAGGGAGACCCTCAACTAGAAGGACTGGCACAGAGTGTGCAACAATGGGTTTACGCATAAAAAAGATCATGTGCCTGGCACAGAGTTGGGGAGTATTTCATTTTGTTGTACACAGGGTCTCTATGAGTCAGACCTGACTTGACAGCACCTAACAACAACAACAGCGGAGAGGCAGAAGCCCAAGTTGGCCAATAAAATATTGAAGAACAAAATTGAAAGACTGATACTAATTAAAAACTTAACATAAGTTGGGTTGTATGGCACACACCTCTAATCTCAATGACTCGGGAGGCAGAGGCAGGAGGATGTCAAGTTTGAGGTCAAAAACAGCCTGAATAAATTAGTGAGACTCTGATTCAAAAATAAGACTTAGATTGGGGGTGAAGCTTAGATTGGGGGTAAAGTGCTTGCAAAACATGCACAAGACCTGTTCAATCCGACAGTACTGCAAAAATAAATAAATAAGACAGAAAATTAAAACTTACTATAAAGCAACAACAGTCAAGACAGTGTGGTATTAGTGAAAGAACAAATAGATCACTGGAACATAACAGAGGTCTCAGAGAGAGGCCCACACAAGTACTGTCAACTGATCTTTGACAAAGGAGCACCAGTATTCCAATGCAGAAAAGACAGTCCTTTAAAAAACGTGGCTCGGCAACAAGTGCACATCCATGAACAAAATAAATACATTGAGACACAGACCTTTCACTCTTTGCAAAAATTAACTATAAATAGATCATACTCCTAAATGTGAAATACAACACTGTACAATGTCTAGAAGATAACACAGGAAGAAATCCTGGAGTTGGGAGTTATAGAAATTTGTCCTTAGTATTACCTTGTTGTTGTTGTTAGGTGCCATCCATTCATTTCCTACTTACAGTGACCCTCATAGAGTTTTCAATGGCTGATTTTTTCAGGATTGCCTTGGGAGTGGTTTGGCATGTCCTTCTCCCATTTTTGTGGTGCTGGGAATCAAACCCAGGACCTCAGAGACTGCAGAGCAGCACTCCACCAATTGAGCTAAATCCCTGCTCCAGTATTAGCTTAGAGGTATTGAAATTTGAGTGACTTAGAAGATAAATTATCTATTAACAGTAATGTCTCAAACATTGAAATGAAAACAAGCAATTAAGAAACGGTAGCATTCTAAAAAGGGAAAATAGAATATCTTTTAACCTCTGTAGGAAGCCAGGAAGACTTCTTAAACTACATTACACATGGGGCAACGGAAGGCTACAGAATTGTCTAATCTGTACATTTCCTTAAAGGTGAGCAAATCTGGCATAAAATGTAATTTATGACTCGTGCAATGATGCACATAAAATAATATAGGTTGAAATCCCAATGGTGATCAGTATTGTTCAGGAGCTTATTCCTAGGAAGTATTCAGTAAATATTTATGTAGTTTCCAAAACAAGTAAGCTGGGGTTTAGCTCAGTTGGTACAGTGCTGCTCTGCAGTCTCTGAGGCCCTGGGTTTGATCCCTAGCACTATAAAAATGGGAGAAGGACATGGCAATCCACTCCTGAAGCAATACTGAAAACAATTAGCCACTGAAAATCCTATGAGGGTTGCTACGAGTCAGACCCAATATGATAACACCTGACAACAACTACCAAAAAGAGTAGAAGATAAGAAAGACTTTGAGGTTTAACCATGGAGATATATTACTTATTTAATAAATCCAATCATCAAATGAATCCAACACTATTCCTTTAGAGAGGATTTTTCATGATTTTTTCCAAATAATTTTTTTTTCATTTGGTTAAGGCCCTTGAAGTAGCAGGCTATGAAGTTCTTAAAAAAAAAAAAAGCAAGGTTTATATAAGAGCTATTTCCAAATAAATCATACAAAACACTTAAGCCAGTACCTTACCTTGCAGACAAGGAATTTTATTGTCAAAATGGATCATTTTGATTTACAAAATGTATTAGGTGCAACATAAACTATATGTGCATGAGGGATTGTTGTTGTTGTTGTGTGCCATCAAGTCGGTATCCGACTTATAGCAGCCCTCATTGGGTTTTCAATGGCAGACTGTTTCGGGATTGCCTTGGGAGTGGATTGCCAGGCCCTTCTCCCATTTTTGCAGTGCTGGGAATCGAACTCAGGACCTCAGAGACTGCAGTGCAGTGCTCTACCAACTGAGCTAAATCCCAGCCGCCCCATGAGGGATAGGCAGGGCATGTTATGGGGCCCCGTTGAGTCAGGAGGTGTTTTTCTGACTCTGGGTGTTGGCATATACTAGATGGAAACTGTCCTGGGAGTCTCATGTCATTACCCCTGTAAACTGGCAAGTCACTTAATCTCAGAGCCTTCATTTCCTCACAGCTAATGTGAGAATAAAAATGTCCACCTGCCTACTGACTGACCCAGGCAGGTTAATGACATAATGTGATGTTTGTGGAGTGTTGAGGAAGTCACCAGGCTTAGGCAAGGATTTGCAGTGATTGATTTTGGAAGTGTCTCCAATAGAAAGGAGGGTGTTGGGCAGCAGGACAGTGAAGGGGGAGATGAGTGGGAATTTAGGTAAATTTTCAGTCTCAAGCTAATCTTTCAGGGAGCTTTGAGGATGGCAGAACATCACTGCTAAGCCCCTCTCCACCTGGGGAGATTGAGGCCCCCAGGTACTTCCTAGCAAAGGAAGGAAGAGAGGATAGGTGAAGCAAAAATGATAAAACTGGTCAGACAGGCTCTGCATGGCGCACAGCGAGTGTACACTATGCCATCTTAATTAATATTGATTTTTCCTCCCAGCTTTTCATTTTAAATAGTTGTCTAGAAAATTATCTAGACACAAAGTATTTCTTTCTATGTAAGAGTAGTCATTGTTATTTAAAATCAGAATGCTGTAATAACTTCAAACCATGACGACTCCACAACTCGGTAGAAAGCCTAGATGTTCCTTAATGAAAATGTCTTTTTCAAAGTGCTTCAATTTTCAATTTAATTTTACAGTGAAGTAAATATATTTTCTTCAAAACTGTATAGAATAAGTGTGAAAACAATCTGGGAAAACATCCATATTTCTTCTAGGACACAAAATAACACATGTATCATCCGTGTCACAATTCAAATGAAATGTAACTTCTAAGACAGCATGTCAAGAAACAAAAGCGTTTTTCTCGGCCATCGTCATTTTTTTAGACTTCTTGAAATTGGACAAATCCAAGTACGTACTGAGTATCTCCATTTGAGAGATGGTTTGCACTGGACGATTTGTCCCAAGGGTCTTAGAAAGCAAACTGGTGGATGAGGAAAATGTCTTCCTTGGTTCCCATGGGATCATTAATCATTGCTCATTGGAACTGCCCTCTTCCATGGCACTGAAATTCGTGGAGGGGGAATTCAGTATTCTTCAATTTCAGTAGGAATATTGTCAGATTCTGTCAAGTTCCATTTTGTGTTTAGACAATGAAGGAGTCTTTCTTTGCTTGAAGTACTTCAGCCCCTCCAAAACCAAAGCAAAAGGAGTCTCTAAAGAATGATTCCAATTTCAGTTCAGAAATTGGCACTGTGCCAGAGCAAAATAAAAAGCAATGCTCATTTTTTTTAACCTGCAAGGAAACTCTTTGCATACAGTCATGACTAAGTTAAAACACGTTCGATGTGGCTGTTTTAGTAAACAGAATCCCATTTATTTGTACCACATGGCCTTTGCTCATGGTTATCACCCTGTATGAATTTTTAATTTGTTTTCTTACATGCTGGAATGTGACTTCCATCTCGAATGGAGAGGGCTAACCAAGTCTCTGTGTGTAGGCTGTAATTAAAATAAATGCCCGTGTGGTGATAGCAGCTACCAGTGGAGAGTGAGGTTTTTCAAGAAATCAATTGGATGAAGAATTAAGCAACTCTCATGAGGAAGGGCTCTGACTTCTCCTGGGGATGGAGAATTCCCACGTAGAAATGCTGATTCAAGGGCATGGGAGTGGCATTTCTTTTCCATTTGTCAAGCCTCGCCCAAGGGGTGGTCTCTTTCCCCAGCAAGTGTGTAAAGTGCATTTAGACAATCACAGGACAAGAATCTGAATCACCCCATTCCACTTAAGAGCTGCTCATCCTGGGGTGATTCATTTCAGTTTAGCCTCTCCCATCCTCACATTCTTACTCATTTCCTTCACTTAAACAGATATTAATTTTCATTTACATTATTGATTTAACCGAACAGATGGAAACACTGAATGTCACAGAGGTTCAATAATTTTTCCAAGATCACAAAGGAAGATAGCAGGGTCCAGCTTAGTTCGAGGCCACCCTCTTTGTGTTGTTCCCACTGTCTCATGGGGTTTGTTGTTGTTGTTGTTGTTAGGTGCCCTCGAGTCGGTATCCGACTCATAGTGACCCTCATAGGGTTTTCAATGGCTGACTGTTTCGGGATTGCTTTGGGAGTGGATTGCCAGGTCCTTCTCCCATTTTTGCGGTGCTGGGAATGGAACTCGGGACCTCAGAGACTGCAGCGCAGCGCTCTACCAACTGAGCTAAATCCTAGCCTAGTTCTAGCATTATTATTACAAGGATTGTTGCTTAGAAAATCAAGTTGAAGGATGAAAACTTAAGATTCATAACAATCATTCCTTAGCTTAAGGTGGCATATGAATATCCCTGGACAGAACCATGCGTGATTTCTATTAGACCCTGGAAGTGGAATGCAAAAAAAAGAAGAGAGAGAGAGAGAGAGACAGAGAGAGAGAGGGAGGGAGGGACAGAGAGAGAGAGAGAGAGAGAGAGAGAGAGACTGATAAGAGTGAGGGTATCGCGCATCTCTGAGTGAGCTTTAAGTGAAGAAACTCTACTCAATAGCCCCTCACTGCTTGGAACACATCCTCCCATTTCTATAAACAGTCTGCAACATCTGTACCAGCTGCAGTTCATTTAAGAGCATGTCTTCTGTTGAGTGGCATTGAAACAAACCAAGGTGATCTGTCTAAACTAGACTCATTTGCATTAAGTTGGTGTGTATACTTAGTGCGTGTCAGAGGGGGAGGGAGAAAGACAGTGCAATATAATATGCATACAAATGTGTATTCATTTATTGTCAATGTGGGTGCTTAGAATGGAAATAGGCTGTAAACCTGGGTGTTCAGGCATGGACACAGGTCTCTGGTAATTTTCACTGTATGGAATCAAATACAAATGCTGTTTTTGTTACGTCCCATCAAGTCGGTGTCCAACTCACAGCAACCCTATGTACAACAGGTGAAACACTATTATTAGTGCTTCTATGCTATTCATCCCTCACATGTCTGTCAGTTTGCTACACTGTGGGGGCTTGGGTATTGAGATGAGGCTGAAAATCCGTACAACTGGGTCAATATGCAACTTCACAATAAATGGAGAAAAGATTGAGGGTGTCCACCCGTGGAAGCAGCAGTCAAGAAATCAAAAGACGCATTGCTTTGGGAAAAGCTGTGGCAAAAGATCTCTTTAGAGTATTGAAAAGTAAAGATGTTACATTGAAGATGAAGGTGCATCTGACTCATGCCATGGTATTTTCAGTCACATCATATGGTTGTGAAATGTGGACACTGAACAGGGAAGACAGGAAAAGAATTGATGCTTTTGAAGTATGGTGCTGGAGATGCCTATTGAATATACTACGGACTGCCAAAAGAACCAACAGATCTGCCCTAGAGGAAAGGCAACCAGAGTGCTTCTTGGAAGCAAGGATGGCTAGACTGCGTCTTATATACTTCAGACATGTAGTTAGGAGAGACCAATCCCTGGAGAAAGACATCATGTTTGAGAGAGTGGCAGGTCAGCGAAAAAAGGAAAACCCTCCACCAGATGGATTGACACAGTGTCTGCAACAATGGGCTTAAACATAAATAAGATCGTGTCCCTGGCACAGAATCCCAGAGTGTTTCATTCCACTGTACATAGGGTCGCTATGAATAGAATTGGACTTGACGGGCACCTAACAACAACAACAACAACAATGCCATTCATACAGTTTTCAATGGCTGATTGTTTTGGGGAATGGGTTGCCAGGTCCTTCTCCCAAGTCTACAGCACCTGGTGTTCCCAGGCGGTCTCCCATCCAAGTACTAACCAGGCCCTACCCTGCTTAGCTTCCAAGATCCAGTGCGATTGGTCACCACAGTGGTACGGCTGCAGGTCCAATACGAATAAGGCTCTGAAAATGAATGCTGTTTACTCTCAATAATTCGCAATCACTGGTGTCAACTGAATAGTGTCTAAAATCCAGTTCAAGTCAAACAGCCTTCTTACCATTAGGAGCAACAACTAAAGAGCACTCTACTTAGGATGAAGAAACCTGGCTCTCACTTTAGGATCCTGGCCTGTGGCTCCCCTGAAGACCAATTCTGTCCTTTGTAAACCCGCCAATCTTTGACCATCTCAGTGGTGACACTCAAGTTCCTCCTCCTCTGTCCCAGTTTTCTTCAGAATCGCCAGGAGTGCAGTCACAACGACATGACTGGAGTTTTGTTTTTCCTCTCCTGCCTGTCAAGTGGAGACGCTAACGAGTAATGAAATGGCCACAATGCAGACCTGGAGAAAGAACGGGCAGTGCTTGGGGCTCAGAGGACAGGATCTCATGCAAAATCAACCAGTTTTCCCTGGATAATTTGCATTTGGCTGAAATGCCTGCCGCATATCTCTTCTGCTTATCCCCAATAGACCACACAATGGGAATATGGAGAGACCACTTTCAGAATGTTTTAGATACCATAAAAATACAAGGCCTATAAATAGGCAGTATTTGAATAAACAGCCTTGCACATAGCCTTTCTGTCATCTGCCCCAGGCAATTGAGATCAAGTTAGTCAAACAGCAAAGAATGCTTATTCATCCTTCCCTCCCTCACATCCTCCCTTCTTCTCTTCCTTCCTTTCTTCTACCCATCTGAATACCATTTGCATTTAGTACCTGAAAAGAGAATTGTATGAGACATAGGTAAAGTAAAACTTCAGCACCATTTTTTTCAGGACTCCTGTGCACTCTTACACCAAAATACTACCAAGATCACCTGCACCATAACCCTCTGTGATGGATGATCTTTATTGTCAGCTTGCTTGGATTAAGAACTGCCTAGGATATTAGTGAAGTGCACCTCTGGGAGTGTCTGAGATGGTGTTTCCAGAGACAATTAGATAAGGGACGGCTCTGATATCACGAGTGGATTAATCCCTTGACAGATTCATGATATGATGCTTTATTGGGAAGCAGTAAAAGATAGGAAGTGGGGGCTGGGAGGAAGTAGGTCGTAAGGGGTGGATCCATGGAGGCTATATCTTGCCCTGGCCTCTTCCTTCCTGTAATCTCTTTCTTTGCTTGTTCGCCTCCATAATGTGAACTGCTTTGCTCTGCCATACCCTCCCTGCCATGGTGGACTGACACGTCCTAAATCATGAGCCAAAAGAAACAATTCTTCCCTTAATTTATTCCTGTCAGGTATTTGGCCACAGCTAACTAACACAGTGGCTGACAGTGGGGTCCAACATAAAAAAACATTGTGTGCAAATGGGGGAGTGTTTTGTTCTGTTGTACATAGGGTCTCTATGAGTTGGACCTAACTCCATGGCACCTAATAACAACAAACACAGATGCCTAAAGATATCATGGATTACTGTTCTTGAACCAGCCTTGAACTATTCATGTCCTGACTTCTTGTGGGGTGAGGAAATAAAATCCCCAGTGAGTTTTTTAAGCTGAGGCTTAGCTCACTTGGTACAGTGCTGCTCTGTCAATCAAATGAGTGAAGCCACAGACTTGGGCAAATAAGAACACTGAGGAAAATTATTAAGTACATTATTAAGACTGTAGATTTAAATAATCTCTGACTTCTTTCAATGGAAGTAGAAATAAGTCCATTTAGGAACATTTTCTGAAAATATAAAGAAAGTCTTTTTTAAAATGGAACAATTCTTTGAGACATATTTACAATATCATCATTTTTGGAAGGAAGAGGCAGTCTAATGATAACAATGTTTTCTCCTCTTCATGACAGCTGCCTCGAATAATAAAGGTACTAAGAAGGTCTCCTAATTTCTCATTTGTGTTAGAAAAATCTTCTGTCACTGGCATAATTTTACTGACAGGCATTGGCCTGTGTCTTAATAGTGCATGGTGTGTTGAAATTAAGGATGGAAATAAATTATTAGGAAGAAAGTTTTGAAAGATTTGCCCATGGGGATTAAACACATTAACAGGGTCATCTTGACTTTGCTAAGGCAATGAGTTGAAAAAAAAACAAAAACCAGAAAGCAGTTCACTCTGACTCAAAATGTCTCCCAATGTTGTCAGAAACTTCCTACAGTGTCCACAATCGGGAGCTGCATTGTGCTGATAAGAAATAGAAAGTAATTTCTTACATATAATATATGAACTCTTTAAATTGATTTTTAAATCTGCTTCTTCTAAACTGTCTATTCCATAGCTCACCCTGGTATTCTCATTGCCTAGAGAGCCAGTTGTGATGGCTATTGCATGCCAAGCACATAGTCCTGCCTTCCTTTAACTCATAAGAAAGCATAAGATTGTCCACTGGCTTCAGATGCAAAGCGTTATCAGATGTTCAATTCCACAAGGCAGGTGAGAGATGTTGTCAGTCAACAATTTTAATATGCGTTTTCTGAAGATGACTTTGCTATAACTTACTAAATTCCTGTCAAAATAAACAATTCATGCTACAAATAAAACAATGCTACAAAATAAAACAATTTGTAGAAAAAAGAACTTTAGAAATAAAAAGGATGACCATAATTAAAGAAAATAAACTTAAGGTATTATGAAAAATGTGAAACACATAGTTGATCATAGTTTTCTTTTTATTGATTTGCTGGATTTGATTTGCTAACAGTCTATCAAAGATCTTTGTGTCAATATCCATGAGTGGGTATCAAGGTAATACTCAATATTAAAATTCAATATTAAAATAGCAAACTGTCACTATATTCATATATATTAGATAAAATATTACATGTCATTGTTGTTAGGTGCTGTTGAGTTGGGTACGACTCCTTGTGACCCTATGCATAATAGACAAAACATTATTTGACACTGTGCCATGCTCGGTACTATGCCAGCGCTTCTGTGCTATTCATAGAGTTTTCAGTAGCTGATTGTTTCAAGAGTGGGCTTCCAGGTCCTTCTCCCAAGCCTATAGCACCCAGTATTCCCAGGCAGTCTCTCATCCAAGGACTACCCAGGCCCGACCTGCTTAGCTTCTGAGATCTGATCATTTTGGATACCAGAGTATGGCTGTAGACAAAACATTTCATGGTATATGCAAATTAGTATAGTTTATGCAGACTTAAATATACCAATGGGCAAAGATACTATAGTAAATGTATGCTTTTATTACATTTTTTACATGACTGGATTATGTGTGTGATCTAAATAAAATGTCAGATGTGCATTATAGGTAATCATTAGCATTAACCTTTAAAAATGCACATAGCAAAGTGAAATGCTAGATGCCATGGAAATCATGTGAGTAAATATTTCCCATGTAGCTTAAACGATGCACATAAAATCAAGAACTAAAAATTAAAAACATTATCCAGGAGTTTAATTCTTTAACCTAATAAGATGAAACATCTATCTACTCATCGTCTTTGTGTATTGGAATGGGTTGAATGTTTGTGTCCCTCCAAAATGCAGATATTGGACCCGTAACCTCAGTGTGATGTGTTTTACAGGTGATGTCTTTGGAAAGTAATTAAGTAATTAATTAAGTCATGAATGAGATTAGTGCCCTATGAGGAATGGCCATGGGACCAGCTACCCACCATGTGAAGACACAGAATGACAGTGAGATGCATCCCAGCAGAGGGTTCTCATCAGAACCTGAACATGCAAACATGAAGACAGAAACAGAAAACAGATGGATAAATACAAAATCAGGACATAATTTTATTAGAGCTATCCCTAAAAAGGAAATAAGTTCATGGTAAAATGAACAAATAAAAACCTCCCAAACCCCGGGCAACAAAAGGTAAAAACATTATTTTTCATAAAGAATTCAAAAACTAGCTTGGAAAGAAAAAGCAATCCTATCAGTAAGTGGGCTAACAAACTGAAAAGACCCTCCTCAAAGGAGGTTCAAATGGCACATATGTATATGAAAATGTTTTCGACATCTTGAGCCCTTGGGGAAATGGAAATCAAAACTCCACTTGATATTCCATCTCAACCCAGTCAGAATGGCTATCATCAAGAAAACAGAGCCAGGCGCAGTGGTACATGCCTGTAATCCCAGCAGCTCGGGAAGCTGAGGCAGGAGGATTGTAAATTCGAGATCAGAGGCAGTCTGCGTAACTTAGTGAGACCCTCTCTCAAAAAGTAAAAAAAAAAATAATAATGGGCTGGGAGTGCAGCCCAGTGGTCTAGCACTTGCAGAGCATGCAAGTGTGAGGTCCTGGGTCCAAACCCTAGTACCGCAAAATAAAGAGAGAAAGAGAGAAAGAAAGAGAGAAAGAAAGAAAGAAAGTAAGTAAGAAACAAAGAAAGAAAGAAAGAAAGAAAGAAAGAAAGAAAGAAAATAAAGAAAAAAGAAAAAGAAAACAAACAACAATAAATGGTGAGGATGAGAAGGGGGATAGATATACACTGTTGGAAATTAATACAGCCACTATGGAAATCAATACAGAGAGTCCTGAAAGAACTCAACGACCAGAAGTTCCAGCTATACCACTCTTGGGAATATATCCAAAGGCATTTAAGTCAGCATACCACGGAAACACCTGCATACTCATGTACATTGTGGCACTATTCTTAATAGCCAAGTTAACAAAATCACCTAAGTGCCCACAGGCCAGGGACAGGCAGCCTGTACAATTTAGCAATACCTGTCTTAAAATAAAAAGTAAAAAAGGCAGCTAAGGGGGTGCCTCAGTGGTGGAACACTTGCTTAGCATGCATGAAGCCCTGGGTTCAAGTCCCCAGTACTAGGGAAAAAAAAAAAGAAGAAGAAGTGACTGTTTCCCAACTATTTTTATGAGGCGAGTATTACCTTGATACCCACTCATGGGTATTGACACAAAGATCTTTGATAGAATGTTAGCAAATCAAATCCAGCAGTGTATAAAAAGAAAACTATGATCAAGTGAGGTTTGCTCCAGGAATGCAAGGCTAATGCAATATTTAAAAATCAATCAATGAAAAGACAGGAATTACATGATTATACCAATTGATGTGGAAAAATGATGTACCATTCATGATGAAAAAGAAGATATTATTATCTTTATTTTTAAAAAGAGACATGTGTATATATGTTTGTGTACATATATACATTTACTTTTTAAAAAGAAAATGCAAACAAAACTAATGAAGTTGAATCCTCTATAGAAAATGAATTATCAGGGTGTAGAAAATAGGGATTAAAACTGAATTCTGAAAATCTACTTTAATTAAAAGTTTGATCTTGGTTCCACATAAATATTTTATATCACTGTTAAGTATAATGTGTCCAAAAGAGCTAGCTATATGTCCTTTTGGAGACTTACCCACACAGGCAAGAGTTATTTTGAGTAAATTTAAATATAAGCCTTTAATTATACACTCCCAATAGACATAACCTAAGAATAACCTAAATTATGAACATAACTTAAATGGTAACTATAATATATATACATATATATTCATTTTAGTAAGTATGTGTCACTACTTTTAATAACCAGACCCATGTAGAGGAAGAGACAAAACAAAGAAAAATGTAGAAATCCAAAGAAGTTAATGAACATAATCTGAAATCTTAAATTTGAATAGAATATAAACTAATTTTTCCTATTTAGCATGAATCCTGTTTCTTAGTTCATACTATAAACAATCCTAGAAGCAAGACAAATACAGGAGTAATGAATATCCTAATCACTGAAATGTGGTATTTAGGCAACATTTTCCATTTAGAAAAATCAAGCTTCTTGGGAATACTGCTGAATTTTATGACTGATAGAGGACACATTCAAGAAGAGACCAAAATATATTTTCATATTAGAAAGAAAAAAAAGCAGCAGGCATGGTGATGCATGCCTGTAATCCTAGCACTCGGGAGGCTAAAGCAGGAGTATCGTGAGTTCCATGACAGCCTGGCCTAGTTAGCAAGACTGGGTCAAAAATAAACAAATAAAAAAAGCACAAGAAAGAGATCAACATCAAATAGTGATTACAGCCATATCAAAAGGTCCAAGAAGTAGTAGAAGATGTTACCACTTCCCGAAGGGGAACAATTTCAACAACAGAACATTAATAAATGTAATTAATGGAATACATGTCAGATATGTTAAAATGTGAGAATTCATAATAATAATAAGAACAAAGACATATTTAGGGGCACCAAAAATGGCACCAACTAATTATTCTAAAAAATTCATAAGGAAAGAATCCAGCAGCTATCCAGCATTTACTGTATAAACTCTACCAAAAGAAATCAGGCAACTGATGAGGAAAAGTACTTCTTTACAGAAGAATTATTCTCAACTACTTAATTTCATTCCAGCAAGTGGAAAGATAAGACATTGCCAGTTTGCAAACCCTAATGAAATTATGTACCTAAGCAATGGCCATCGACTGCTGCTGAAACATATAGTAAAAGGCCAATCGATGGTGAACTTTGCAATGATTGATGAGAATAACAAAACCTGAGCCCACTTGACCAATCTTAACACCACAAAAAAGAGACAATAAACATTTTTGTGCCTCTGAAAGGATGCAAGGTATTCTTTCCAAAAAACAAAAAACAAAACAAAACAAAAAACAAACAGAGCCTCATCAAGTGTCTAGATACAACTACCTATTTGTAAGAAACAGAGAGTACAGGGGGACCAGTTAAGTGCCACCAAAGTGATGTAATCAGTCAAATTCAGAACATGGGAAATTGAACAGGAAAGATAATGTTTGTTTGTTTTTCATAAAAATATAGGGAGAAAAATCTCTTACAGATTAAAAGGTCTTCCAACAGCAGTCTTGCTTGAGATTGAATTGTTAAAATATGTTAATGAGACAAGCGGGGAAATTTGAACATACCTGGATATTAATTGATAGGAAGGAATGATTTTCTATATTTGCTGTGATCAAAACAGTACATTAGGTTTTTAACAGAGTCCTAACCTCCCAGATGGGAGAAGGACGTGGCAATCCATTCCCAAGGCAATCCGGAAACAATCAGCCATTGAAAATCCTATGAGGGTCACTATGAGTTGGAAACAATGACACCTAACAAGAACAACAATCTCCTAGAGATATATTCTGAAATATTAATAGATGAAAAATTTAATCACTAGGGTTTGCCTAAAATGACCCAATAGGGTGGTACTGGGGAAATGGGGGGAAGGTACTACTGAGAAAATACATGTGGAGTCTAAAGCCCATGTCAGTTTCAAGAAGAGATGATGAACATTCATTATATAATTGTACTCTTTCTCTATATATTTAAATTTTTTCCATTAGCAGAAAAAGTCATTTCAGGTTGAAAAGAGTGGTAGAAGGATAGAGAAATATTAAGATGAAGTGATGGACAAGGAAATTATAAACAGAGACAATCTAATATTAATTATATAAAACAAATCTATTAATTTTTCATGTTGAAAATAAAATGAAATAAAAATAAAGTTGTAGGAGACAATGGCCTATAAGCTACTATAATAAGATAGACATTAATGAGTTCTTATAAATAACAAGGCTTTGCATTTTTCTGGGATGGCAAAGATAATATTTAACTTTATACTTGGTAATAATAAATATGCTATTAAATGTTTTAGAGTAATCAATAAAAGTAGCAACAAAATAATAAAAAGCAAGAAAAAGGCAAAAAGAAGAAAAGAAGAAACATACAGAAAGTGGAATAAATAAAAAGCACACAATAAAATGTTAAAAAATGAATTCAATGTAAGTACACTAAGTCTAGATTTAAAAGACACATGTAGTTCATATTCAAAAAGAGAATAGCTGTAGGCTCTTTGCCAGAGACTCAAACCCAAAACAAAATAACACACAAAGTCTGAAAGTAAAACAGTATGAAAATATACATCAGCGAAACATGGACTACAGTAATACTCTGTTATCTGTGGCTTCACTTTCTTTGGTTTCAGCTACCCACAGTCTGAATCTATTAAAGGAGAAATTCCAGAAATAAACAATTATAAGTTTTAAATTGTGCACTGTTCTGAGTAGAATGATGAAGTCTTGCATCATCCTGCTCTGTCCCACCTGGGGCATAAACCATCCCTTTGTCCAGAGTATCCACGCTGTATATGCTACCTGCTCACTTATCAGTGTCCATCTCAATTGTCATTATTAGCCAATGCAACATTGCAGAGCTGTGCTCAAGGAACACTTATTTTAAACCACAACTAGAGTGATACTGGCAATTTGTAGATGCTAAAAAGAAGCTTTTGCCTGTAGCTGTAGTACTATAGCATCTGATCCCATCAGATTTCAGAAGCTAAGCAGGGTCAGGCCTGGTTAGTACTTGGATGGGAGACCACCTGGGAACACCATGTGCTGTAGGCTTTGTAGGACCCGCCAACCCACTCCAAAAAACAATCAGCCATTGAAAACCCTATGAATAGCAAAAAAGCAATAGTGTTTCATCTGTTGTACACAGGGTCACTATGAGTGGGACACCAACTTGATGGCACCTAACAACAACAACAAAAAGAAGCTTTAAAGTGATTTCTCAGAGGGAAAAGTTTCAACATAGTAAGGAAAGAAAAAATTGTATAATGAGGTCACAATTTCTATGTCATCACCTTATCATTTATGGATTATATTATTTTATATTATCATCATCATAAGAACCATGGATATAGTATAATATTCTGAGAGAAATATCACATTCACAAAAACTTCTATTATACTGTATTATTATAATTATTCTGTTTTATTATTAGTTACTATTATTAATCTCTTATTGTACCTGATTCATAAATTATACTTTACCATAGGTATGTATATATAGGAAAATATATATATACAAGGCTTAGTACTATCTGAAGTTTAAGGCATACACTAGGTCTTGGAATATACTCCCAGTGGGAAAGGTGGACTACAGTATGAAGAAAATCTAGGATTGATAATCAATGTGAGAAAAATTGTATTTAAAGGAAAAAATTAATAGAGGGAGGTGAATATATTCTGCATAATACAAATAGTCTTA
>VMDO01014873.1:15512-53156 GCA_007922755.1 Pedetes capensis | reverse complement strand
ATAGGGTTTTCAATGGCTGACTGTTTTGGGATTGCCTCAGGAGTGGATTGCCAAGTCCTTCTCTCATTTTAGAGGTGCTGGGGATCGAACCCAGGATCTCAGAGACTGTAGAGCGGCGCTCTACCAACTGAGCTAAATCCCAGCCCCTTTATTTTGAAATCTCAAATTGGAAAACACTGTGATAGTTAAAAGAAAGATTGCAGATGTAAGTGGAAATGCCAGCCTGGATACCGGTGAGCTGAGGCCGTTGCCAAGCTCAGCCTCCAGACAAAAAGGTAATAAGAACTTCCCAAGATACAGGAGCAGCTCAGGGCTCATGCAGGCTGATGGGCATGACAGCGCCTGCTCCTTAGCACTGGTTTAGGAAAGGTAACTCTACTGCCTCCTACCCAGGCCCCACATCCCCAAGGAACCCCCCCACTCCATCCACATGATGTCATGGGAACTTTGCATCTGCCAACATCCATGGGTTGAGAGGTCCAACCTGCCTGGTGCTGCCCACAAGGCCAAATGACCAGGAGCTCAGGGCAGAGGTTCCTTCATTATCCTGAAGCCAGAGCGCAGCTGTCACTTGGCCGTAGCTCCAGGCTCTGCTGATCTGCAACCGGCTCTGGCTTCCCTCACCCATCCCCGTGTCCCCACAGTGCAGCAGGAAGCATGACTTCCAAGGGTTCTCCTAGCTGGGGACCCTGATTATGGCAGCTACCGCCAATGGCTGCTGACAGGTTGATTGCTAGGGTCCTTCGGAGCCAGCGTGGTTAGGAACATGATTTCCAACCAATTTACAGGGAACTCCAAGCGGGAGGTCTGGGGGGAGGGGTGCTGCAGCAGCCCTGTTCCAAGGCAGTCACCACACTCCTAGCTGGCTTACCCCAGCCAGCAAAGGGGCAGAGAGGAGTCGGCAGAATCCACATCACAGGAGATTAAACTTGAGCTCTACCTCCTATGTGACCTTAGGCAAGGAACCTAACTGCTCTGGGCTTGGCTTTCCCATTATAAAATGGGAATGATAACAACATAGCGGCTCCAAAGGGTTAGATGGGGACTACATGGATAGTGTGTACAAAGGGCTCGGTCAGCACCTGGCTCCAGAGTAACATGGTGTTCGCTCACGCAGCCCACGGCAGTCATCACCACTAGTGCGCAAGGCGGCGCCCAGGGCAGGACAGCTGAGCTCAGACCAGACCAGCTCGCTTTCTCTCTCTCTCTCTCTCTCTCTCTCTCTCTCTCTCTCTCTCACACACACACACACACACACACACACACACACACACACGCACCCCGTGATCACTGATGGGTCTCTGGGACAAAAACAAGAACAGCTAGCTGGATCTTCACCCAAGGTAGAATTCATTCCGAGTGGTTGGGAACTGGCCAAATTGCTTGTAGATCCTTTCAAATAGCCCCCTGTCCTGACCCCAGGTGACAAGAAGCCTTGTCAAACACTGCAGGTAAGTCCAGCCACCTGAGGGGGCGCTCCCCACCCGCCATCAGAGTGGCCTCCGCACCTCATGCGGGGCCAGTCTGGACCCCCAGCTTCCCTATGGGGCTAAAGTGGATCAAGCATGGCAGGTGCTGAGACAGGCAGGGTTGCCGTGACCCCAATAACTCTCCGCGCCAGGGATAAAATGTCTGCTGGGATAAGGGTGCTGTTGCACCTGCCCTGAGAGCCCCTGGGGGACAGGACCCAGTCAGAAAGGAGCTTAGGGCTCCCAGCTGGGCAGGGGAAGGGAGAAGGGAGGAGGAGCAGATAGGGCAGCGGGCAGAGCTGCCTGAGAATTGAGGGGGAGACACCAGCACCCCCAGCACTCTGACTTAGCTACGCACACAGACACACACTGCCACCCACGCACCCCAGAGACACACACTGCTGTCCATACACATGCAGCCATGTAATCAGGTACACACACAGCCCCATACACACACACACACACACACACACACACACACACACACACACACACACAGATGCGGCACACACGCCCTCATGGACCCATGCACAGGAAAGGCACTGATTGGCCAAGGATTTGCCCCCACTTCACTCTTGTCTGCAGCCATAGTATGTTGGCATCTGATCTCATCAGATCTCAGAAACTAACCAGGGTTGGACCTGGTTAGTCCTTGGATGAGAGACCGCCTGGGAACACCAGGTGCTGTAGGCTTGGGAGAAGGACGTGGCAGCCCACTCCTGAAACAATCAGCCATTGAAAACCCTATGAACAGCAGAGAAGCACTGACATAGTGCTGGGCATGGCACAGTGTTGGGGAGGGTTTTGTCTGTTGTACATAGGGTCACTATGAGTCAGACCAAACTCAATGGCACCTAACAACAACCACCATTCTTATCCAGAATCTTCAGAAACTTCCCTCACTGGTCCTCCCTTGGGTCTTTGGAAGCCCAACCCTGGCTGGCCATGAGGGCCTCTGCTCCTGCTGAACCCATTGCAAGTGAGCAGACTTGGGCACCGAGCCCTGTGGCACTGTGGCCGTGGCCCATGGATGGCTTGTCAATGCCGACAGTCCCTCCCCTGCTCGGGCTCAGTGGTTCAGAGGACCTCTCACACCCATGCCTGGCCTGACCCTCTAGCAGGGAGACTGGAGAAGCTCAATGAGGGCAATCACCTCACTCAGGGCCACCCAGCGGGTAGGCCTGGGGCTGGGGTCAAGCCACTGCCACTGACTCCCCATCCAGTGCTCCTTCCCTTCTTGCACCCATCGCGAGGTGCCTGTGAAGATAGGTCCTGCGAAGGAGAAAGCAAGACCCAGGGAGGAGCGAGGGAACTGTTGCTTACCCTCAGATGCTAGGCAGCCCTGCCTCCCACGTGATTTGCCATCTTCTTCAGAGGGACAGAAGGAGCTGGGGGGACCAGGTAGGAGCATTCACGCAGCCAGCCCAGAAAGACCAAGAGCCCAAGTCTCCTTTGCTCTCTGGAGCAAAGGACAGGCTGGGTTCAAGTCCATTCTGTGCTCTTCCTCCAGGGTGAGGTCACTTCACCCTTCAAGCCTCCACGTCCTCATCTGTAAAATGGGGGTAACCTGTAAAATGGCTACCTAGAAAATGTGGCGAACCCTATTCAGGTTGGTGTGAAGACTAAGACAAGACTGGGTCACTGCAGAAGAACTGCTCAGTAAATGATTGCTATCATTAAGCACCTTAACAGAGGAGATTATCCCTCTCTACCCAGTGACCACCCTTTTCCAAGTCCAGAATATACAGCGGGCATCACGTGGTGCCCAAACCTGTACTTAACTTTTATAGAGCACCAGACAGAATAGTGCTGTAGTTTGAATATTCCCCAAACTTCATGTGTTGCAAACTGAATCTCCAAATTCATATATTAATGGTAATTGAAGATGGGGCCTTTGGGCGGTCATTAAGGTTAAGTGGGATCAGAAGAGTGGGGCTGCCATGATGGCATTGTTGTTGGGTGCCATTGAGTCAGATCCAACTAATAGAAACCCTATGGACAACAGAATGAAACACTGCCCAACACTGTGCCGTGCGCACGATCTTTTTATGTTTGAGCCCAATATTGCAGCCGTTATGTTTCTTCTCATTTTGAGTCATGCCACATCAGCAAAAGGAGGTCCCAGGGTCTTTACTCCACTCTGTCATTAAGGCCAACTCTACTTTGAGAAGGCAACTCTTCCCCAGTTTTCTTTAGAATGCTTTCCAGACTAGGAGGCTCATTTTCTGGCACTGTATTTGACAGTGCTTCTCTCCTATTCGTAGAGTTTTCGTTAGCTAATTGTTTCAGGAGTGGGCTGCCAGGTCCTTCTCCCTAGTCTGTCTTAGTCTGGAAGCTTGGCTGAAACCTGTCCACCATAGCTAGCCCTGCTGGTATCTGAAATACTGGGGCATAGCTTTCAGCATCACAGCAACACACAAGTCCCCATGGCATGACAAGCTGACGGAAAAGTAGAGGATGACGGCATTAGTGACTTAATAAGAAGAAGAGAAACCTGAGCTTGCTCACGCCTGCCTCCTCTCATATGATGCTGTCTGCTATGACACAATCAGTAAAAGAGGCCTCATCAGGTGCTGGCACCTCCATCTTGGACTTCCCAGGCTCCAAAGTGTACGCCATAAATATTTGTGTTTTGTTCAGTACTGGTTCAGTACTGTTCAGTTTTGTTCAGCCTCACACATGCTAGGCAAGGGCTCAATCACTGAGCTGCACCCCTAGCTCCTTTTTTATTATTTTATTTAGACAGGGTCTCACTAAATTACCCAGAGTGCTCCTTGCCTCAAACTTACTATCCTCCTGCCTCAGCCTCCCAACTCGCTTGGATTATAGGCATGCACCATGGCTTCCAGCAATAAATCTGTGTTTTATAAATCACCCAGTCGGTGGCATTCTGTTTTAGCAACAGAAAGCAGGCAAAGACAAGTATGTATAAATAAAGTAATGTGCTCATCCATCACTCCCGGCGTTTTCCCTCTGAAAACACAGTCTTCTCGCTGTGGCTGGCTGAGCTCTCTTTCCACTTCCGCAGTGTGACCCTGGTGCACCCAGCAGCCGCCCCAGCCTGAGCTCTGGCCAGCGGGCCTGTGAGCCGTTGTTGACCTCCATTCCTACCACACAATTCTTGCTTCATGGAGATAAGTCTCCTGCCTTGTGCCTCTCATTCTTCTCGTCAGTAGTCGGGGGTTGAATCTAGGACTTTGTGCATGGTGGGGAAGTCTACCACTGAGCCATACTCCCAGACTCTTTAAAACATTTTCCTTGTTAATTTTGAGTCAGAGTCTCACTAAGTTACACAGGCTGCCTCTGGCCTCAAACTTGAGATCCTCCTTCTTCAGTCTCCCGAGTAGCTGGGATTACAAGCATGCGCCACCACACCCAGCTTGCCCCTGATTTTATGTTGCGCTCCAGTTTCATCTCATCAGATCCAATTAACAGTGTGGTTTCAGGCACTCATTTGGGTATGGCTCTTTCCTTTTACTCCCTCCTTTTCCCTAGCCTGTCTCCCACCCCCAGGGGTAGATTCCTCCTCCCCGACTCACGCACCCCGTCTGCTTTCTTGGCTGGCTCCTCTTTCGTCACTAGCTGTCCGCTGACCAAGGGTTGCCCTTCAGCCCTGCATATTCACTCTTGTGTTATATCTTTCAGGACGTCTACGGTCTCTCTGGCTTTTTAGTCTTGGTAAAATCAAAAGAAACCTACATTTTAAAGACATAAGGAACAAAAACCGCTCCAAAAAACAAAAGCAACTGAACCTAAGGCACACAGAAAATTGATGGCAAAGCATCCTTACCCAACAATTCCGCTGCTTGGTCTATGCCCAGAAGAATCGAAAACAGGAACTCAAACAGATACTTGTCTGTGAATAGAAATGTCATAATAACAGCATTTATCACAATAGTCCGAACAACCAAGCGTCCATTCACAATGAATGGATAAGCCAAACGTGATTTCTCCAGACAATGGGGTATTAGTCAGCCATAAAAGGGAATGCAGCTCTGATACATGCGATGCCATGGCTGAGCCTTGGGAACACAAGGCTAAGAACAGTGTTGACTCAGCCCTCTTCTCGGGTCTCCTTTTCCCTTCTCAGGAGGCTCACGTCACCTTTCTTTTAAACGTCAGCTCTGCTGGCCCTTTTGCCTGGCTAGTATACCCACTTCAGCTACCGTAACTTCTGCTACTGCCACCCAATTACCCTGGTCAGACCAATCGGCAGGTCTCCAAGCTGGCCGGACCCTTGCTTTCACCCTGCTCCCATGCAGAACCACTCCTTGTGCAATCTACCAAAGGCTCCGTAGTGTTGGCTCGCATGCAGCCAAGAATGACAACCTACCACCACCAGGGCCAGCAGGTAGGCGCAAGCGCCTGAGGGTGCTTGGTATGCTTGGTACGAAATGTTCCCCACAGGCTTGTTTTTGAACGCTTGGTTCCCACCTGGTGGCGCTATTTTGGGAGGTTGTGGAAACTTCAGGAGATGGGTCCTGCATGGAGGAAGTAGTCACCAGGGGTAGGACCTTGGGGGGATATAATCCTTGGCCCCTTCCTTTCATGTTTCTCTGCTCTCTGTCTACCATGAAGAAGCTCTTCTGGCACATTTTCCCACTGCTATGTTTTTATTTTATTTTATTTTATTTTATTTTATTTTATTTATTTTGGTTTGGCAGTGCTGGGGGTTGAATCCAGGGCCTCATGCAAGCTAGACAAGTGCTCTATCACTGGGCCACACCCTTGGTCTTGTTGTTAGGTGCCCTTGAGTCAGTATCCAACTCATAGCGACCCTACATACAACAGGTGAAACACTATTGTTAGTGCTTCTCTGCTGTTCATAGGGTTTTCAGTGGTGGATTGAGTTTTGGGAGTGGGTGGCTGGGTCCTTCTCCCAAGCCTTTAGCACCTGGTGTTCCCAGGTGGCCTCCCATCCAAGGACTAACCAGGCCCCATCCTGCTTAGCTTCCCAGATCTGATGGGATCAGATGCCACAGGGCTATGGGCTGCAGGCAGGCCACACCCTAGCCCTTTAAAAATTTTTATTTTGAGACAGGGTCCCCCTAAGTGGTGCAGGCTGCCTCTGACCTTGAACTCATGATCTTCCTACCTCGGCCTCCGAAATCGCTGGGATTATAGGCAGGCATCACTGCACCCGGCTTGCCATGATGTTTTGGCCAAGCGCAGGGGGCCATGAAACTATGGACTAAAATCTCTGACACTGTGAGCCAGTGTAAATCCTCCCTTAAGTTGTTTCTATCAGGTATTTGGTAACAGCAACAATAAAAGTAATATGATAATATCTAGTGGGAGAAGGACGTGGCAACCCACTCCTAAGGCAATCCTGAAACAGCCATTGAAAACCCTATGAGAGTCGCTATGAGTCGGACTTGACTCGACTCGATGGCACCTAACAACAATGATGTCTAGAGAGCAGACCTCTGCCTCCTCCTTCACCTGACCTCCAGACAGGTAACGGTGCCTTATTCTGTAATCCCAAAACATGGCGGGGCTGGCAGTTCACAATGAACTTTGTTGTACTCAACAAGCAGTTATTGTTATGGATGAATTTACAATGGGAACAAAAATATACACTTCCCGCCCTCATAGAGCTTAACATCTCAATATAAATGACTCCTATACATGACAATCATCAATACCTGATAAGAAAAAGACAGGAATCTTATGAGATAAACAGACAGGACAAACTATTGGTGTCCTAAATACTTGATGATTTAGCAAGCCAACGGATGAATTAGTTAAATTGCTGGATCAAAGGATGGTGGAGAACTTTGAGGAAGCTGTAAGCATGGACGCTGGAGCCAGACTGCCTGGACTCCTATACTCAATATGCCACTTGCCAGCTGTGTGACCTTGGGCAAATCAACCTCTCTGTACCTAACTTTCCTCAGAGATGAAATGTTGGATAACAATGGTATCTCAGCTCACAGGTTATTGGTCAGGTTTTGCTCCTTAACAAACAATCTCATAACCTTAGTGTCTTGTCAGGAGTGGTGGCTCATCTCTAGAATCCCAGCATTTGGGAGGCTGAGCCAGGAGGATTGAGAGTTCCAGGCTAGCGATAGCAAGTTCAAGGGCAGCCTGGGCTACATAGAAAGACTCTGTCTCAAAAACTCAAAATCATCATCATCACCATCATCATCCTCTCTGTGTCTTACACCCTCTGCATTCATTTTCTTTCTTACAAGTTTGCAGGGAAGCTAAGCTTCTGCTGGGCTTGGCCAGAATCAGCCAGTCTTGGCTCCAGGCCATAGGCCACATCAATCAGTTCAGCGCCACATGATTGCTCATTCTTTGTGGACCTGTGGCTTCCTAAGGCCCATTTCTTTCATAGACAATCACAACAGTAGAGAAGGGCAAGCCACATTCACTGAGCCCACTGAAACCTTCAAAAACATCCTATCTGCTAGTGTCTCCTTGACCAAGGCCAGTCACGTGGTCAAAACCAAACCAGTCGGGTGCTGCGTCAGTTTACTCAGGCTGCCATGACTGAATACCACAGACTGTGTGGCTTAACCCATGGACATTTACTTGCTTGCTGTTCTGGGGCTGCTGGTCCAAGATCGAGGTGTGGGCAGGGTTGTATCTGGTGAGGCCTCTCTTCCCAGCTTGCACATAGCCACCTTCTCCCCATGTCCTCAAATGGTCCTGATGACTCTTCCTCTTCTTAGAACCACACGGGTTCTATTGGATTAGGACCTGCTATAGTCTGAATCTTACCTGTCCCCTAAAGATCTACATGGGCTGGGATTTAGCTCAGTTGGTAGAGCGCTGTGCTACATTCTCTGAGGCCCGGAGTTCAATTCCCAGCACCGCAAAAATGGGAGAAGGACCTGGCGATCCACTCCCAATGCAATCTCGAAACAGTCAGCCATTGAGAACCCTATGAGGGTTGCTATGAGTCAGATACCGACTCGGCGGCACCTAACAACAACAACAATTTGAAATAGGGCTGTATTTAGCTCAGTTGGTAGAGCACTGCTCTGCAGTCTCTGAGGTCTTGGGTTGAATTCCCAGCACCGCAAAAATGGGAGAAGGACATGGCAATCCACTCCCAAGACAATCCCCAAACAGTCAGCCATTGAAAACCCTGTGAGGGTCGCTATGAGTTCGATACCGACTTGACGGCACCTAACATCAACAACAACAACAACAACAAAGATCTACATGGTAAGGGCTTGGCTGCCAGAGTGGTGCCGTTGGGAGGTGGTGGAACTTTTAAGAGGTGAGGATAGGGAGAGATCTTTATGTGATTGGAAGCAGGTCCCCGAAGGAGATGGTGGGACCTGGGCCCTTTCCTCATCCTCTCTCCTAGTGCCTGGTGAGGGAGTGAGTGATTCTGCTCTGCCACATCCCCTCACTGTGATATCCTGAGTCCCCACATGCCCGGAGCCAGGGGTCCCATCGATCATGGACTGAGCCCTCCAGAGCTGGGAGCCAAGGCACCCTTTTCTCTTCTCAGCTGATTATCGCAGGTATTCACTGCAGTAATGGAAAGCTAATTAACACAGCACCCCACCATAATGACCTCATTTAACCACAATTACCCGCTTTAAGACTGTGTCTCCAAAGATAGATGCGTCGATGTCAGAGCTCCAACATATGGACTTGGGAAGGACACATTTCCATCCATAACAGATGGGAAAACATACTCCCCCTTCTCGACAGCAAGCTCCTGCCAAATGACATGGCAGCGAGTGTCAGGGCCCAATTCTATTCCAGGGACTGAGGAAACAGCAGGGTTTTTCCAATCCACCATGGACTGTTATGAGAGAGAAATATGTTCATCACGTAAGGTGTTGAAGACACTGTTCAGATTTGGTGAACTCTAAGTTCAGCTATCTGTTATTCTGTGGTTCAGCTAACATACATACCCTCTGATGGTTTCACCAGTGTATAGATACATGTCAAACTTATCAAAGTATACATTTTATATTTGCAAATTCACTGTATGTTAATTATACCTCAGTAAAGCCATTTTATGTGTCTGGGGTTTAGCCCAGTTGGTAGAGTGCTGATCCGCACTCTCTGAGGCCCTGCATTTGATCCATAGCACCACATAAATGGGAGAAGGATGTGGCAGCCCACTCCCAAACAATCCTGAAACAATCAGCCATTGAAAACCGTATCAGGGTCACTATGAGTCAGACTCGATTCTATAGCACCTAACAACAGCAAAGCTATTCTATAAATAGATGACCAATAGATTGATTTACTCATTATAAAGTCAAAGCCCCTAAATGCAAATATGGCACCCTGGATTCATCCTGAAAATGAAAAAGGACCTTTGGGAAAAAATGAATAAAAAACTGACTAAGGCTGGGTGCAGTAATGCATGCCTAATTCCAGTGGCTCAGGAGGTGGAGGTAAGAGGATCAAAATTTCAAGGCTGAAAGCCATACTGTACAAGTTAGTGAGACCTTGACTCAAGGTGGAAGAGTTAAAAAATGGGCCAGGAGTGCAGTGCCGTGGTAGAGCTCCTGCAAAGTATGCATGAGACCCTGGGTTCAACCCCTACGCCAGGAGCCACAAAAAATATAAATAAATACCACCTTTCCTAAGATGTAAAGTTTAGTTAATAGTACAGTACCAATGTTCATGCCTGTAGGTACATAGGATGTTACCATGAAAGGAAACTGGATGAGGCCAGGTGCCGTGGTGGACGCCTGTAAATCCCAGTGACCTAAGAGACGGCCACATGAGGATCATAAGCTTGAGGGCAGGGGCAACCTGTAATTTAGCAAGACTTTGACTCAAAAAATAAATAAATAAATAAATAAAGGATGGGTTGGGGTGCAGCCCAATAGTACAGCACTTGCAAAGCATGTATAATGCCCCAAGTTCAACCCCCAAGTATTGCAAAAATAAAAATAATTTTTATAATTATAATTTTAATAATTTTTAAATTATAATTTTAATTTTATTTTAAAAATTAAAAAAAAAAAAGACATCTGCAGCCATACCACCCTGGCTTGTGATCTTAGAAGCTAAGCAGTGTCGGCCTGGTTAGTCATTGGATTGGAGAGACTACCTGGGAACACCAAGTGCTGCAGGCTAGGGAGAAGGATCTGGCAGCCCATTCCCAAACAATCAGCCATTGAAAACCCTATGAACAGCAGAGAAACACTGACATAGTGCCAGGAGTGTTCCGTTCTGTTGTACATAGGGTCGCCATGAGTCAGACCTGACACAATGGCACCTGACATCAACAACAACTAAACAGGCTGAAGGGTGAAACCTACCCTACCTTTGTAGCTCTACTGTAAATCTATAATTATTCCAAAAAACAAACCAAATATTCCCTCTTTGTGGCCTCCTCCACCTGCCACAGAGGGGAAGCTGGCGTCTGAACTTCGCCTTCACTTCCTCTGGCTCGTGGGCCAACCCCAGAGATCGAACCTCAGATCCAGGACAGTGAACATCTGATATCGTTCTCGTAAAAGTGAGACGCTGGGATGAAATGAGAGGCCCAAAGCCCCCAGCTTCTGCACACTGCTTCCTTGTACCATGTGATGGCCTGGCACTGCCCCATGGCCACCCGCCCTGTATGACTGATGAGTACTTGCAATGCAGCTGGTCCAAAATAAGATGTGCTATAAGGGTAAAGACTGAATACAAGAAAAAAAAAAAAAAAAACAAGCTGTCTCGTTAATAAATTTTCACACTGTGTACACACTGACATGATAACAGCTTGGATATATTGGATTAAATAAAATGCATTCCTGAAATTAATTTCGCCTGATTTCCTCCTACGTTTTTTGATGTGATTGCTAGAAACTCTCCAGCTGTATATGTGGCTTGCATTACACGGCCAGCTGGCCCAGAGGGACAGAGCGCCATGAGGGCATGAGGCTGAAAGGAAGAGACAAGGCCAGGCAGCCGGATGGCAGGTGCTTCAACAAGACCCAGCCTTCGGACGTCAAAGGTGAGCGATGGTAACAGAAGAGAAGTGGGATTGACACAAACCACACTGTGCGCATCTAACCTTTTTCCCTGCCAAGTAGGCAACCTTTGTTTGTGACAGCCAGGCTGCCCAAATTAGGACAGGCAGCTGATCACAAGGCGTACTGAAAAGGCCAGAGGATCCCGGGCCTGCCACCAGCATGCTGGGAAGGACGAGACCCTGCTGGGGTCACCCTACAGGAAGACAGTGCCTCAGCCTGGGTCCATCCACAGATGCAGGTTGCCAGGCTTCTGGGTTAAACCCCAGGGGTGTGTTCCCTTTGGATCCTCTGTCTGGGTGGCTACTTGACCTGGGAGGATACAGCCATTGATCTCATAGGTGCCCTTCCTAACCAGGCATGGTGGTGGTGGTTGTTCTTGTTAGATGCTGTCGAGTCGGTATCCGACTCATAGCGACCCTCATAGGGTTTTCAATGGCTGACCGTTTCGGGATTACCTTGGGAGTGGATTGCCAGGCCCTTCTCTCATTTTTGCGGTGCTGGGAATTGAACTTGGGACCTCAGAGACTGCAGCACAGCACTCTACCAACTGAGCTAAGTCTCAGCCCAGGCATGGTGGTACACACCTGCAATCCCAGCACTTGGGAGGCGGAGGCAGGAGGATCATTGAGTTTGAGGCCAGCCTGGGCGACATAACAAAAACCTGTCTCAAAACTCAAACAAACAAACAAAAATTACCTTTTCCATTTAAAGTCCAAGGGGGAGAGGTGTACCTTCCCAGGGAAGGATTCTGATGGGTCCAGCCTGAGTCATGTGTCCATTCCTGGGCCACCCACTGTGGCTGCTCAGGTCACCCAGTTATAGGTAGACTGTGCTTTCGCATGTCAAGAGACCTTCCGCAAAGACGGAGGTGGGATCCAGAAAGCAAAGTCCATGTGCTCTGTGGGGGGCTCTGTACTTGCCCCCTATAAGTGGCCAGTAGGAGGGAGCCCTTCTAGGGTCAAGTTGCTGTACGCATCCTAATCCCCACCCCAGCCAGGACTTGATTTTTCCCGTGACATATGTTACCTGAGCTTCGGCCACCTGTTGGGCTCTGGGTAGCTCATGGGTACCAGAAGCAGAAATGGCAGATGCCCTGTCTGCATTCGGGAGAATGGGGAGCAGAGAGCCACGCCCTCAGTCAGGGGAGTCCCCCATCCCCACTGTTCAGGGCCACCCCACTCCTGTGTAGCACGTGCCTCTGGTCCTCATTATCATGTCCTCAGCCTATCCCTGAGGTCAGCTGCCGCTGAGCAGCCGTTCTGGAGAAACTCCCACTGGCCTTGGGCCGGCAGCCTCCTACCTCCAGCTCTGCAGATCACAGGTGGCCCAGAAGTCAGGGATGTGAACACCCCCGGGCAACCGTCAGCCAAGGAGGAAGTGAGCCAGGGGACACAAGCTTGGACTTCCTGTTCCTCAAGCAGACAAGGGGGGGCGTGGCGTCCCCTTGGGGTGTCCTGTGGAATCAGCCCCTGCTGGCCAGGGTAGCACCTTTAATACAGCACCCTGTGTGACTGGTCCTCCTCTGACTACCCCTCCTGCCCCTCCTGCTTGTTGTTGTTGGTGTTAGGTGCCATTGAGTCGTGTCCGACTCATAGCGACCCTCATAGTGTTTTCAATGGCTGACTGTTTCGGGATTGCCTTGGGAGTGGGTTGCCAGGTCCTTCTCCCATTTTTGTGGTGCTGGGAATTGAACTTGGGACCTCAGAGACTGCAGCGCAGCGCTCTACCCACTGAGCTAAATCCCAGCCCTGCCCCTCCTGCTTGCTTCCCACTGAAACCACCTGTTCCCCGTCCTTGCTACAGGCTCTACTTTAGGGGTGATACCTACTTCTGCGCTGGCATTTGTGGGTGCGCAGATGAAATGGCGCATCACTCCTGCCTCGAGCAACTCAAGGGTGATAATCCACAGGAAGATGCTGTGGCACTAGGCAGCCAAGGCCACTTCCAGGGGCTTCCAGGGAGGCCCAGGAGACCACCTTCCTCAATTCATCCCAGGCCCTTGGTGTGCCCCAGTCCGCGGTGTCACCCCAGAGCAGTGCCCTGGCCCTCAGCACAGCCTTCCGCAGCCCCCAGGGAAGGCTCACAGAGAAAGCAATTTCCCTTTCCCGCTAAATGCTCTTGGCAGCCCGGGATGGGGGTCCATCCCTCCCGCTGCCCCGCCTCCTCTCCTCCTCTTCTCCTTCTGCCTCCCAAGGACAAGGACGCAGAGATATGGCCCTCCTGGGCCCAGCTTGTCTCTCTCAAAATGAGCTTCTGAAATGTAATCCCGGAGGGGACAGTTGGCTGGGGCTGCCACAGCCCCCAGGGGAGCGATGGCTCCGAGCAGCTGCCCTGGGTCATGGGACCGGCCTGGCCTGAGAGGTCCTCAGGTCGGACACCAAGGCCCCTTGCTCTTTCCTTCCTCCTCCTCTCCCCCCATCCCTCCTTCTCACCTTCTGCACTCATTCTCTGTGGCCACAACAGGTATCTGGGTTCCACAACTGCCCCCTCCTGCACATCTCCCAGACCCTCACCCCCAGGCAGGGCCAGTGAACGTGACCTGAGTCCCTTCCAGGCTGCACAGGAAAGCCAATGTGGGACCTTCACCTGTCTTGCCCCTGCCATGGTGGCCACAGAGGCCTCATTTCCAGGAGGTGCGGCCACAGGACGGTAGAACCGCAACAGCAGGGCCTTTGGCTATGGAGTCTGTAGAGGACTCTCGTCCCCTCTAGACCACGCCGAGCCGGCCATGTGAGCCATGAGCCGCCGCTGGGTAGAGCCTGTGGTCTGCGGCTGACTTGCTGATTAGCATAACTTCTACTCCCCTGACTGATGCACTTGTTCCTAATGCTGTTTCCCGTGCCCCCTCTCGCTTCTCCTTCTCTCCCTGCAGGCCCCAGAGAGCCCAGACTTTGTCCCCGACATGCTCTGGGTGGCCACGCTATCTGATTGATGCTAATGGGTTCTGCAATGCCTACAAGATCCACAGAGACTAAGGGCGGAAGCCAAACTCCCCAGAGCAGCCCAGGCGAATGGCCTTCCCACAGCTGGACACTTATTACAGGAACGGCCTTCCTGCTCGCTGGTCTAAGGGTGTAGGGAATTATCCAACCCTCATCTTGCCCCCAGGGCTGGGATTTAGCTCAGTTGGTAGAGGGCCACTCTGCAGTCTCTGAGGTCCCGAGTTCGATTCCCAGCACCACAAAAACAGGAGAAGGATGTGGTAACCGACTCCCGAGGCAATCTGGAAACAATCAGCCATTGAAAACCCTATAAGGGTCGCTATGAGTCGGACACGACTCGACGGCACCTAACAACAACAACAACAACATCTTGACCCCCAGTTGGTAGTCAAGGATGTCCCCTTGATTGGCCAAGGAGTGACATCTGGTTTCACTCTTTATTTGAATGTCACTCCTAAATTGGTTGCACCTACCCCCTCGCGCCCCCACCTGATTGCCATCTTGAGGCAGTTAAGGCAGTTAGTTACCCAAGGGCTATGTGAACAAAGCTCGCTCTGCCTGAGAGCTGCTGGGGGCGGTTGGTGATGATGGAGCTGCCGCTGGTGGAGAGCCGTGGTTACTGGTGGTAACGCTGAGCGCTATGAGGCTGGTGGGGATGACACAGCGGCTGGTGATGCTGATGGGACTGCTGGTGGTGATGGCGGTGGCTGGTGGTGATGGAGCTGGTGGTGATGGCGGCTGCTGGTCGTGATGGGGCTGCTGATGGTGGGGAGCTGTGGTTACTGATGGTAAGGTGGAGCGCTATGAGGCTGGTGGGGATGATGTGGTGGCTGGTGATGCTGATGGGGCTGCTGGTGGTGATGGCGGTGGCTGGTGGTGATGGGGCTGGTGGTGATGGCGGCTGCTGGTCGTGATGGGGCTGCTGATGGTGGGGAGCTGTGGTTACTGATGGTAACGTGGAGCGCTATGAGGCTGGTGGGGATGACGCAGCGGCTGGTGATGCTGTTGGGGCTGCTGGTGGTGATGGGGCTGGTGGTGATGGCAGCGGCTGTGATGATGAGGCTGTTGATGGCGATGCTGCTGGACAATTCCCTACACAAGGGCTGTCCGGAGACCTCTTTTCCCACAATAGCATCGGTGGCTAAGGAGAAAAGCAGGACAGGACACCCTGACGGAGTGACATTGTGGGGTGGGATCTGCTGCAGACCAGCCCACTTCAAACGGCCTGGGGGGGGGGGTCACTGAATGCCCACTCAGCCTCACAGATGAGGAAACGTTGGCCAGAGAGGTTCTTGGACTTTCCCAAGCTCCCACAAGTAGGAGCTGGGCCCCAGATTCCCTCCACACCCCCTTGCCTCTCGGAGCCAAGAAGGGGTCACAGATTCATCGGTTTAGAAGGCATTGTCGGGAAGTGAGAGAGCAAAGGCTGACTTTCTAGAAACCCACCTAGAACCTCCTTCATGAAGCACTTCATACATGCAGAACCTGAACGCGCTGTTTTAATAAAAGGAAGAACTTGAGAGCTGGATGCACTGGTGCATGCCTGTGATCCCAGCGGCTTGGGAGGAGGAGGCAGGAGGATCGCAAGTTCAAGACCAGAGGCAGTCTGTGTAACTTAGCAAGACCCTGTCTCAAAAAGTAAAAAAAAAAAAAAAAAGTGATGAGGGTACAGCTCAGTGGTCCAGCACTTACAAAGCATGCAAGCATGAGGGCCTGGGTTCAACCCCAAGTACCACACACAAAAAAAAGAAAGAAAGAAAGAGAGAGAGAGAGAGAGAGAGAGAGAGAAAGAAATGGAAGAGCCAGACCCTGCTCAGGGAGCTAACCAGCCAGCTGAAGGGAGCTACTGATAAATACCTTCAAATAAGGGACAAAGATAAAATACCCTCATTGAATGACAGCAAGGCATACAGGGTCCAGTCTAGCCCTGCAAAGGAGGTGCCTCCTGGTGCCTGTTCCCTTTCTTCTCCCCAGCCTTGTCCTCTTCTTGCTAACCCCAGGCAAGAAGGACAAAGCGGAGCCCCTGTCCTACTCTTTTAGCTCCTACCACCCTCTTCATGTTGCAGAGAGCTCAGGAGTGTCCCAGGCCACCCCTCCTTCACTTACAGTGCTCTCAACAAAGTTTCCCTGATACCCATACCAGGGAGTGGCAGCTGAGATGGCCACAGCCCATGGACAGCCTGACTCCCCCTGTCCTCAAGCCTTACCTCAGCCCGAAAGACCCCTCCACTGCCCCAGCCCTGGGCTAAGCTGGCTCCTACTCAAGCTTCAGCACCCAGCTGAGGTGTCGCCTCTCCCACAAAGCCTTCCCTGGCCTCTTTCCTCAAGGCTAATCCTCCACAAAGTTAGGTGGCCCTCACCCAGGTTCCAGCACCCAGTGTGGGCCGCCTCACTTCAGCCCTTCTAGGTAGTCTTTATCTGTTTGTAAACCTTCTTCTTCCAGCTGAGGGCGAGGTTTGCAAGGACGAGCAGGGACTGGGTTCTGCTCATTTCTGGGTTCTCCCTGCCTGGCACATGGCACTTGGGAGAGGCACAGTGAGTGTTTGTCAAAAACATGTGCGTAAGCAGGGGGCAGGACTGTGCGAATAAACGGTAGACAAGGGAATGGTTGTGAAATTCCAGACATCAGGAGCTGAGTGAAAGGAGAGAGAGAGAGAGAGAGAGACAGACAGACAGACAGACAGACAGACAGACAGACAGACAGACACAGAAAGAGAGAGACACAGAGACACACAGAGTGAGAGGCCAGGGGCTCATGTAATTTAGTCCCCATGGGTACAACCCCCCACCTATGTGTTTGCAAATTCATGGCAACCCTGACATTCTCTCCCATTGCCAAAACATGCAGCATACCATGTGCTCTGGCTTGTTGTTGTTGTTGTTAGGTGCCATCAAGTCAGTGTCTGACTCATAGCAACCCTGCGTACAACAGGGGAAACACTATTGTCAGTGCTTCTCTGCTGTTCATAGGGTTTTCAATGGCAGATTGATTTTTGGGAGTGGGTTGTCGGGTCTGTCTCCCAAGCCTACAGCACCTGGTGTTCCCAGGCAGTCTCCCATCCAAGGACTAACTAGGCCCGACCCTGCTTAGCTTCCAAGACCTGACAGGATCGGATGCCATAAGGCTATGGCTGTAGGCTGGTGCTCTGGCTTGGGCTTCAGAAACTCCAGCCCTGTGCTTATAGGTAATTGAGGCTGCTCGTGGCAATGGCAGAAGCATTTTGAAGTCAGGGCACACCTCAGGAGGTGGAGAGAAGAGGCCAGTCTTTGGGGCACCCCTGCCTCTCCCCATCAATCTTGAGCTGAGAAGCCATTAGGAGACAGCTGGTGCTTGCGGCGTGCCCAATGCTGGGGGCAGCCACACTGCCCCAGACTGTGGGTGGGGACATTAGCTGCTGCCAGAATGGACTGGGCACTCTGTTGGAGCAGGTGGAGTAGGGAAACCAAGATGAAGAGGCTGCTCAGCCGCACGTGTCCCAGGTCAGAGGAGAGTCCCACCCGCATCTTTCCAGGGTCCGCTCTCTAGCCCTCGACCCTCATGGGCAACCCTCTCCTTGGGCACACGCTATGCATTGCCGCAGGCTCTGTTCTGACCTCTCCCTTCCCCCTGACATATTTGACTCCATGTCTGTTATCTGTGTCCCTCACTAGCTTTCAACCCTCAGTTGTAGGGCCTGTGTCTCCATCCCCTGTGTACCAGGTATTTGGCAATCAGAATTTGACTGATGGATGGAAGAAGCGAGATCTGCCCAGGAGACACCCATGGATAACAGCTATCTTTTGTGAGCCCTTTCGACGTGCCCAGTGCCCGGCTCAGCCTCTGACATGGATTTTGCTCGTGTATTCTTATGGCAGCCCTCAGGGCCAAGTAACCGTCACTGAGTTCATAACGAGAAGACGAGAAGCCAGAGGCTGAGACTGTGCTCAACATCATTCAACCAGAGTCCAGTGTCCCAGTACTTGAAACTCTTAACCACACTCTGGCCTTCAGCCTCCTAGGAGACAGGCAGCCTTCTTCCTGAGTCTTGGTTTGTTGTTGTTGTTGTTGTTAGGTGCCATCAAGTCATGCCGATTCATAGCGATCCTTATAGGGTTTTCAATGGCTAATTGTTTCGGCATTGTCTCGGGAGTGGGTTGCCACGTCCTTCTCCCATTTTTGTGGTGCTGGGAATCGAACTTGGGACCTCAGAGACTGCAGAGCGGTGCTCTACCAACTGAGCTAAATCCCAGCCCCACCTGAGTCTTGGTTTAACCATCCTTAAAATGGGAGTGGTGGTGCCACTCTGCAGATTGCCCTGTGAGGGCAGAGCTGGGCCAGCACAGCTTCCAGGTTCACATGTCTTTCTGATTCTCTGGTTCTGCCCGTGGGAGGCCATATCCACAAAGCCACTTCCTCAGCCACTCCTCTCCTCCCAGGGGCTCCGTTTTGTCCTTCATGAGCCTGCTTTTCAACAGGGATACAGATTATGACAAGGGTTTTGTTTTTACTTATTTATTTTTACTTTTTAAAAATCTTTGTTTTTCTGAGACAATCACTCGATAGTCCAGGCTGGCCTCGAACTCACCATCTTCCTGCCTCAGCCTCCTGAGTGCCTGGATGACAGGTGAGGGTCACTGCGGCTTGGTTTTGTTTCCTTTTGCTGCTGCCCCCCACCCCTCAGGGCCATAGCTTCCTTGAGTTGCAGGGAGCCAGTGAAAGAACAATGCTGAGTTGTCACGCTGGCCAGGGACAGCTGGAGGGGTCCCTTTCCTGTTCTCTCCTCTCCTGCATGGCTCCCCTTGACTCAGGGGCCATAAATATGGAATAGAGCAATCTCGCTTCTCTGCAGGTGGCGGCAAATCCTCCTGCCCTGCTGCCTGCCAGCTTCAGAAGAGGTCTGATTGCTGGGCTGATCCATGGGAGCTCTCACAATGGTGGAGGCGCTGTTGGACTCGGAGAGAGCCCCAGGCTCAAGGCAGACCCCATGGCCACCAGTACTGGAGTTGGGGCTCCGTACCCCTGACTGTTTGGGAGGTGAGTGGATCTAGCAGCTTTCTCAGACAACAGTAATTTGAGGAATAGTTTCCTAGAATCTAGGCTGAAAGTGGAGCCTCATTAAGGTAGCCCAGGCTGGCCTCGAACACGCCATCCTCCTGCCTCTGCCTCCTGTGTACCACAGGCATGCGCCACCACACCTGTCTCATGAGGGTTCACTCTTAGTGGCCTCACCATTCCATCAAGGTGCGCTCCCTGGAAGAAGAAGCATTCAAACAGACACTGAGATGGGGCCGGAGGCAGTGAGGAGGTCTGGCTGGGTGCTGGGCTGAGAAAATGAGGTGTTTGATTGCAGTGAGAGGAGGAGATGGGGAGGAGGGAGGAAGGAAGGAAGCAGAAAGCCGTAGAAGGGGAGAGGGGCCCGCAGGGGTCGCGGAAAGCCCAGGATGGCAGGGCCTGTGGGCAGGAGCGAGGCAAAGGGAGCTGAGGGGCAGCAGGCGTGGGATGTGTGGCCAGCCAGGCCCAGAGAATGGCCGTTCCTGCCAGAAAGAAACAGCCAGACGTGAGGAATGAATGGCCTTACTAATTGGCCATTTTGTTTTTTATGTATTTTCATTAGCAAGATAAAATAACAACTAATCATATAACTGTCTCCTCGTGGGGAAAGAAAGACTCGTTAGCTACCTGAGTGTTCTCCATGATGAAGAAGCCGCTTCTCCTTGGGGAACAGGCTTCTGGGGGACAGCGGGACAGGGGCATGAAGGTGACAGAAGTCACCAGGTCAGACTTGCACCAGGACGGGTTGCAGAGGAAGTTGAACTCAGCCCCTGCCCCAATGGGGAGGGCAGGGCAGAGCGGGGGACACAGGTCAGCCCTCCCGAGGACCCCAAACAGCCCCAAGGGACGCTTCTTGAAGAACCAGGAGGTTCTTCCTTAGCCACAGACAGGGTCCTGGTCTTTGGCCTCCTTACCCTGCAGAGCCCTCGTCCCCATCCCCAAGTCCCCTCTGATAGCCACCTTGAGCCAGGTGCGGTGCATAAGGGTAGTGGGAGGGGAGCTGAGTTGCCATGGTGACCCTGTCCGCTCACTCGCCCATCACGAAGCAGGGGGCGGGCCGAGGAGGTTTGGTTGGTGGGGAAGTGGGGCAAGGGAGCCTGGTTACCCAGGCAACTCCCGGAGGTCCTAGCCAAGGGCTTGGCTCCCACGAGTGAGGGCTGGTGTTGTCATGGAGACTCCCTGGCAGCTTTGCCAAGGAAGAAGCCCTCCCAGGCCCCTCTCAGCCCTCGGGGATTGGGGCACAGGAGGTGAGGGCTCAAAACATCTCAGTATAATGTGGAGCCAAGAGTGGCAGCTCGCTGGGAAGCAAAGTTCCAGAAAACAGTGGCTTCTCCTCTTTCCCGCCTCCCACCCCCAATCATCCCACCCCGTTCTTGACCTGCCTGGAGAAACCTGCTGGCTGGCGCCCAGCTCTCACCCCGCGGCATGTGGTCCCGTCCACCTCTTGGCCCTTCGTTCTCAGTGATGTTGATCATTTCAGGCAGAAAGCCTACCCAAGGGTCGCCATGACGATCAACCAAGGCTTTGGTCTCCATGGTGACAAGCCCTCCAAGTTATTTTTATTTATTTATTGGTAATTTCAAAGGATTTTCCACTCCTTTGGCCAGGCCTGGCATTTGGGAGACAGAGATAGAGCCATCATCCCCTGCCTTAGTCTAGAGAAGGGGATAGAAGGAGGTCAAGGAAGGTTGGGTGGCAGCTGAAATGTGCCTGAAAGGCAGCCAGGAAAGTCCTCCTTGCAGCTGCGGAGGAAGAGCCCTTTCTCAGCTTCTCCCCAGCCTGCCAGAAGCCTGGGGAGGCTCTCAGGGCCACTTAGCAGCCACCATCCTCAGGGGGTTCCAAGCACAGCTTCAGGGGATAGACGGATCAACTGAGAAATATCTGACTCTACTGTAAAGAATAACCAATGGAAGCACTGGGGAAGCGGAGGCAGGAGGATCACAAGTTCAAGGCCAGAGTGGGGTATACAGTAAGACCTTGTCAGAAAAAAAATAAACAATGGAACTTGCAGAAATATATGGAGCCAAACAGAATAAAAACAGATGCATGAGGAGCTTGGGCAAAGGGAAAACAAGACAGTGCTGGCCTAATGTGATATGAATAGCAGAGAAGCACTAACAAGACTGTTTCGCCTGTTGTACATAGGGTCGCTATGAGTCAGAAACTGACTCGACGGCACCTAACAACAACAAGAAGTGTGAAGTGCCACAAATCCAACTAATGGTCATAGCAAAGGAGACAAGACTTCCAGAGTCCATATGCAGGGAAATGATGTTTTAGAAGGCACATTGGGAGTTGGGTGAAGTGGCCCACACATGTAATCCCAGAGACTCGGGAGGCAGAGGCAGGAGGATCGCAAGTTGGAGACCAGAGGCAGTCTGCGTAATTTAGCGAGACTCTGTCTCAAAAAGCAAAAACAATGGGCTGGAAGCTCAGTGGTCTAGCACTTACAAAGCATGCAGCCGCAAGGGCCTGGGTTCTAACCCCAGTACTGGAAAAAAAAAAAAAAAAAAAAAAAGGCACGTTAGATATAGGGAGAATAATATGAGGCTGTGCTTCCAGGCCACCTGAAGTTCTCCCCACTGGCATCAGACCCAGTGGCTTCCATTTGTTTTTCTTATTGACCCTATGTTGTGGGTTTGTTATTTTTATAATAAATTCTTTTCCTTAACTCATGCTATGTGATTGTTGTTGTTGTCATTAAGTGCCATTGAGTCATAGGTTGCTGATTCATAGCAACCCTATGTATGACAGAAGGAAACAGTCCCTGACATTGCCATGCCCGGCACTATGTCAGTGCTTCTCTACTATTCATAGAGTTTTTGATGGATGTTTGTTTTGGGAATGGGCTCCAGGTCTTTCTCCCAAGCCTAAAGCACTTGGTATTCCCACGGGGTCTCCCATCCAAGGACTAACTAGGCTGATCCTGTTTAGCTTCCAAGATCAGGTGGGATCAGATGCCGGGGGCTATGGCTGCAGACATGCTATGTGATAGGGTGTAATTTATCCCAAACCTGGTACATGATGCAAACTTAATGGGACCTGCCTGACGGAATATGTCAGGATTCGGTGAGGGTTTAAATTTTAAAAATGTATTCCAGTAAAAGATTCACTGCCATTAATCCCCCTTGAAACCCTCCCCCTGGCTTCAAACACACGAATCCCATCGTTCTCGCCACTTCCTGGAGTCCTCTTTGGTGAGCGTCTTTAGTTTCATTCTTCATCATGACAATGTACCGTGTCACACATCCCTTCTGGTATGGCAATTTCTGTCAAATAAAGACATTACGGTGCGTCCTCATCCACCTCATTCATTTACCATGCATTTTGTGGCTCTTCCCTAAAGTCCAAGTAACCATGAAAGGTAAATGTTTCAAATGGAGTCAGGACATCGAGGCAGCCCCTACAGCACAAGTAAAGACATTGACCAAAAAGAACTTCAGAACTGCTTCAGAAAGTGGTGAGAATAATAGGATAATTGTGTTTGAAGATGGGAAGGATGACAAGGGGGATTAATGGCAATGTGTCTTTTACTGGAATCATTCTTTCAATTTAAACATTAACCGTACTTTTTCATCACACCTCGTAGAGACCTGGAAAGCAACAACCTTGCACAGCAACTTGTTGTTGTTGTTGTTGTTGGGTGCTGTAGAGTCGGTATCCGACTCATAGCGACCCTCATAGGGTTTTCAATGTCTGACTGTTTCGGGATTGCCTTGGGAGTGGGTTGCCAGGCCCTTCTCCCATTTTTGCGGTGCTGGGAATTGAACTCAGGACCTCAGAGACTGCAGCACAGCACTCTACCAACTGAGCAAAATCCCAGCCCCATACAGCTGAACTTAGTACCACCTAAAGTCATATTCACTGAGATGTTTCTGTTTGCAAATAATAGCAGACCTGACTTAAAATAGCTTTGCCAAATAGAGGATTTATTATTTCACAAAACACATTTCAGGGTAGGGCAGCCGGTGTTGGTGAATCCTGAGCCTTGTTGGTACCACCCAGGACCCAGGTGCCTTTCACCCTAGAGCTACCTAGGCCATCCTTGTTGTTGTTGTTGTTAGGTGCTGTCAAGTCGGTCATAGCGACCCTCATAGGGTTTTCAATGGCTGACTGTTTCGGGATTGCCTTGGGAGTGGATTGCCAGGTCCTTCTCTTGTTTTTGCAGTGCTAGGAATTGAACTCAGGACCTCAGAGACTGCAGCACAGTGCTCTACCAACTGAGCTAAACCCCAGCAGGCCATCCTTAGTGTATTGATTTTACTTCCTCAGTGTGGCTGCCAGGGTCCCAGCTACCATATGCAGCAGATCAGATGAGATCAGGAGCCAGTGTGGTACAGCTGCTGATGTTTGTCCAGTAGGGGATGGAAATTCACCTGTTGTGTATCATTTTAAGAAAACCATTCTCAGGAGCCCCCATCACGTGGTCTTGGGCACATCTGGGTCACCGCCTCCTGCAGAGGCCAGACTAATTAGCACTCACGCTGAGTCCCTAGGAGAGGTGAAGGGACTGAGGCTCAGCCTCTGGGGACAGAAGGGGTGGGTGTTTGGTAGGTGTCTTAGGTGAGGCTCCCTGGAGGAGCAAGCCTGAGGTGGAGGTTTTTGTACCACTGATTTAAGGAAGTGGCCCTGGAAAACACATCTAATAGATCAGGACTGCAGAAAAGAGAATGGGGTAAAGCTACGTAATAGAGCAAGTTGTGGCTGGGCGCCGTGGCCCATGCCTATAATCCCAGTGGCTCCAGAGGCAGAGGCAGAAGGATCGCAAGTTCGAGACCAGAGGCCGTCTGCGTAACTTAACGAGAGCCGGTCTCAAAAAGCAAAAAATGGGCTGGGCGCGCAGCTCAGTGGTCCAGCACTTGCAGAGCATGCAAGTGCGAGGCCCTGGGTTCAACCCCCACTACCACACAAAAAAAAAATTGTGCAAGTTTTAGCACCTTGGCCTGGCCCTGCTAGTGAGCCCTGGAGCGTGAATTAGCCCTTTGGGGTGCAAGGCAAAGGTACAGGGCTCTCATTCTCCAGCACTCAGGGGTCATTGGCTGATTGCTGCCTCTAGGGACATGCAAACTCCTGGCATTTCTGGTGTTCTGCACATGGACACACAGCAGCGTAGACAGTCTGCGGCTGGTCCTCTGAAGAGAGTCACAGGTGGCGGCGGCCCACAGAAGAGCACCCGGCAGCTGTGGGGTAAACATACAAATATGGTCAAAGGAATCCCTCGGGCATCTGGTCAACCACCAGTTTCCCCCTGCTCCTCACTGGAACGGGAGCCCCATGAGAGTGGGGAACTGGGATTTCTGTTCACTGGTGTGGGTGCAATGCCCATCCATGTCAGCTCTCAGTACTTACGGGCTGGACCAATGAATGCCTGTGTCAGGGTCTGGGGGTCGGCCTTCGGCCTTATCAGCAGCGGGCTCCACACTCGTCAACCTCATGCCACCTTCAGGAGGAAGCTGCCGCCCCCAGCCCACCCTTGAGATTTCCAGGGGGGCGACTCTGTTTTGCAGCACAGGGGCAGCCCCGTGGGGAGCTCCTGGCAAGCTGAACCTAGATGTTGGGCCCTGATTCAGAGGGTGGGGCCTCTCCTCAGGAACTACAGGTTCCTGGGAGAAGGAATTCAGGGGGTTATTCTGGGAAAATATGCAAATGAATTCACAGCAAACCACGCTGGCGCCTCACCTTCCGAAGGCTCCTGTAGATGCAGCCTCGTTCATCTCTCACCGCCACCTGTGGGTGGGTGCGACTGTGCAGCTCCATCACCCCCACGTGAAGAGAGAGAAAGCAAGACTCAAGGAAACGAGGTCACTTGCCTGCTGTCAAAGGTCTCCCAGGGGTCAGACCCCAGGCGGCCAGGGCCCAGTCACACAGCCGTGTGACTTAAAATGGCTTTGCCAAATAGAGCATTTATTATTTCACAGGGCACATTTCAGAGTAGGGCAGCCCGTGCTGGTGAATCCTGAGCCTTGTTGGTATCACCCAGGACCCAAGTGCCTTTCACCCTAGAGCCACCTAGGCCATCCTTAGCATATCGATTTTGCTTCCTCACTGTGGCTGCCAGGGTCGCAGCTACCATATGCAGCAGATCAGATGAGATCAGGCGCCAAGAGACCTGTTTCCTGGAGCAGAGCCCTAGCATCCACACGGTCTGTGCGTCTGCCTTTTCCACCTGCCTCTTGCACTAGACCTTGAGAAGAGTAGGGCCCTTCCATCGTTACCTGCCAGGGCCTGATGCGGTGCCTGTGAGATTGCCACCCCTTGTCTCTCCTCTTCTGAGCAAATGGTCAAGTGCACTTGCCTACCCACTTGAAGTGAGGTGGGAACACACAGCTTGTTTGGCCCGTGAAATGGAAGCAGAAGGGATATGTGTCATTTTTGAGTGGACATTTTAAGATGTGCATGTGGCAGCAATGTTCAAGATGGTGGGCGGAGCTGGGGACAGTGGCGCATGCCTGTCATCCCAGTGACTCAGGAGGCAGAGGCAGGAGAATCGCAAGTTTGAGACCAGAGGCAGTCTGCGTACTTTAGCGAGACCCTGTCTCAAAAAAGTAAAAAAAAAAAAAAAAAAAAAAATGGCTGGGGGTGCAGCTCAGTGGTATGGCACTTGCAAAGCAAAAAAAAGATGGTGGGAGGCTTTCCCAAGTAAGGATCCATAGACCTGCAGTTAGTAAATTAAGTGAGACTGTACCTGTGGTGTTAGGCCACTGAAATGAGAAGGAGGGGCTGGGGATGTACTCCAGGGTACAGCGTGGGCTTAGCATAGAGGAGCCCCTGGGTTTGATCCCCAGCACTGCAAAAAGGGAAAGAAAGAAAATAGGGGGATTTTTTTTTTTTTTCAGTACTGGAGGCTGAACCCAGGGCCTCTCACGTACTTTGCAAGTGCTCTACCACTGAGCTGTGATCCTGGTCCCTTGTTAAAATTATTTTATCTTGAGACAAGGTCTCACTAAGTTCCACAGGCTGCCTCTAGCCTCAAACTTGCCATCCTCCTACCTCTGCCTTCCAAATCGCTGGGATTACAGGCATGTACCATTGCACCCAGCAGGGGATGTTTGTTACTACAACATAACCTACCATACACAGCCTGATGAACATGACATCTCTTAGCAGATAATTCAGTAAATGTTATGGCAGGAAATAAAGAAGGAGAGGGGAACAAAGACCTGTGTTCCCCTCTGATCAGACTAGGGGGAGAGAGAGACACCTCAAGACCCTGGAAGACTCTCCAGAGGCAGATTAGAGAAGTGTGTGCCTGCAGCTCAGCCATCCTTTCCAGTGCTCCTACCCATAATCTAGGATGGAGATCCATGGGTCCCAGGGCAGCCCAAAGCCAGGGAGGAGAGCGGCTATTTCTCCCAACTGAAGACTGTTTTCAGCCAAATGAATAATTCATTGTAAATGACTTTGAGATGAGTCGAGGCTCTATGTTGCCACCCGATTATATGTACCATAAAAAGCAATGACAGTAATTTATTTCCCTTCTCTCTCAGGGTGGGCGGAGGGCTGGGGAGGGAATGCTCGGTGCCTGGCGTGGGGTTATGAATCATTCCTCTTAGCTGTTAAGCTGCAAGCTGCTCACGCTTTTACTGATTTGGCATTAAATAATTCCAGCTTTGGTCTGGAAGCAGAGAGAGGGTCCGACTTCACTCCCCCAGGGAGATCCAAGAGAAGCTAGAGAAGTAGGACCAGGGGCCATGGGGACAGAGCGCAGGGTGGAGGCAGGAAGTGGTGCATGGTTTGACCTCATTAGTTTTCCCAGAAGTCGCCCTTTCGATCAGCAGACCGAGGCTGCAGCTTGAGCTGGAAGTGACAACCTCCCATCTGAGCAGTTCTGGCTGCCGGGGCTGCAGAGGGAGACACGGCAGGGACCAGCTGGCCCGCGATGTTTCCCCAGCCTTCCCAACTCACAAGCAGCGAAGAGACAAGAGCTCCCAGGCCGCCTGCCAGTGAGCCCAGGTCTTTGTACTGGAGGGATCCCAAGAAGTTCGCCACCGTCAAGGAGCTGTTCTGTCAAAGAGCTGCAGGAAAGGAAGGCAGCTCCCAGCTTATAACTGGAGAAACCGAGGCACTGATGAAATAGAAGGCACAGAGAGAGGGGTGGGACATAGCCCCTCCCAAAGTTTCTCCCCAAATCTAAAGTGCTTATTCTGTTCATAGACAAAGAAGAGAAAATTACCCCCGAAGACTGGAGCTGCATCCTGAAGGCACGTAACTTTACGTTAACAAACACATTTGTTTTACACTTCAGGGGTGTGGTGAGGTTCAAAACCAAACCCTGTGCCCGAGTTCAGCATTCATGCCACCGCCTGATCCATGAGGTGCTTCCCGGCCTGACCGCAGACCTGCCCTTGCTTGAGTCAGAACATCAAGGCAGAGGTCTAATAGGCTGAGTTTTTACACAGGACTCCACTAGCAGCTTTATTTCTAGAAACCCCAAACTTGAAACCACACAGGTATCCTTTAACAGTGAATGGGTCGCTGACTGTGGTGGCACACACCTGTCATCCCAGGGCTCAGGGAGTTGAGGTAGGAGGATCGAAAGTTTGAGGCCAACCTGGACCACCTGGTGATATCCTGTGTCAAAACAAAACAACACAGCAGGGAAGTGGGTGGACAGTCTGTGGTCATCCACACCACAGAGTAAAAGGGAATGAGCTATTGGTAACACAGTAATCAGGGTGAATTTTGAGGGAATTATACTTAGTGAAAAAAGTCTGTCTTGAAAGGTCACATACTGTTGTTGTTGTTGTTTGTTGTTGTTAGGTGCCGTCGAGTCGGTATCCGACTCATAGCGACCCTCATAGGGTTTTCAATGGATGACTGTTTCGGGATTGCCTTGGGAGTGGGTTGCCAGGCCCTTCTCCCATTTTTGCAGTGCTGGGAATTGAACTCAGGACCTCAGCGACTGCAGCGCAGCGCTCTACCAACTGAGCCAAATCCCAGCCCGTTGTTGTTGTTAGGTGCCCTCAAATCGCATCCGGAGTCATAGCAACCCTCATAGGGTTTTCAATGGCTGACTGTTTCGGGATTGCCTCAGGAGTGGATTGCCACGTCCCTCTCCCACTTTTGCAGGGCTGGGAATTGAATCTGCGACCTCAGAGACTGCAGAGCAACGCCCTACCAACTGAGCTAAATCCAAGCCCCTCACATACTGTAGGATTCTATTTATCTCACATTCTCAAAATGACCAAATGATGCGGATGGAGAATAGATTTATGGCTGCCAGGAGTCAGGGATGGGCTGGAGGGGGTAGGAAGAGGCGAAGGGTTGGTGGCTGTGGTTATAAGAGGACAAGACAAGAAAAAAGGAATCCTCATACTGATGGAACTATTCTTTTTTTTTTTTTTTTTTTTTTTTGCAGTAGTCGGGGGCTGAACCCAGGGTCTCCCACATGTTAGGCAAGTGTTCCCCTACCGAGCTGTACCCCGAGCCTGTTCTGTGTCTTGACTGATAGTGGCTGTGTGGGCAACACGCACAAACTCGTACATGGAAAACCGAATAAAATCAGTGGGTACTAGTGTTGATTTGCCGGCACGATATTATACTGCGGATCTGCATGATGTTGATGTTGGAGAAAACTGGGTGAGAGGTGCGTGAGGTTTCCCTGCATTATTTCCTACAATTCAAGCAAATTTGTAATTAGTTCAAAATGAAAAAATTTGATTTCAATTTTTTTCCCCTAAGTTGTTCTGTTTGAGCCGGAATGAGGATGGGTGCCGTGGCCCGTGCCTATCATCCCAGCACTTGGGAGGCGGAGGCCAGCTTGGGCTGCTACAGAGCAAGCGGCAGGCCAGCCTGGGCTATGAGACCCTGCCCCCAAACACAAAACAAAGAAACAAAACAACAAGAAAACAAGAATGAGAACATCCGCCTTTATACCCAGCCTTTGCAACCCCTTTAATAAAATGAGCGTGCTGTGTTGCAGAGCCACTGAGGAAGGCAGGTGAATTGCCCAAAGCTGCAGAGCTGGTCTCTGGGACATCTGGGGTCTCTCTAGTTGCTTCCTTTTCATTACTTCCTATTGTGTGGCCAGCACGGGGCCAGGCGTGGGCATCGATATGAAGAGGACCCGTGATCTCCTGGACCATCAAACGGGGGAAGGGTGTGGATTGTATTGAAGTCTCCATAGAAGGGGCTGGGAGTTAGCTCAGTTGGTAGAGCACTGTGCAATCTCTGAGGTCCTGAGTTTGATTCCCAGCACCTCGAAAATGGGAGAAGGACATGGCAATCCACTCCTGAGGCAATCCTGAAACAGTCAGCCATTGAAAACCCTACGAGGGTCCCTATGAGTCAGTCAGACAGGACTCGATGGCACCCAACATATGGAGTAGAAGCCAAGTAAATTAAAAAGGGGGTGAAACTAGAACTGCATTTAACTTGGAGGTGCCTGCTGGGTTCCCAGCTTGGGAGTGATACCAGGGGTCTCTCTCTGTCCACGAGAGCCCTTCTCTTGCCAGTGCAGACAACTCCAGTTGCACAGCCCTGTGCGTGCTGACCCTGCCCTGCATGGACAAGTGGGGACACACACATGCACACACACGTGCTCCTGAGCCACGCACGCCTCTTCCTACGAAGGACGAGGATCTTGATGGGAGAGGGCAGTTTGTGTGCACCGCGGCTGCCCCCCACATGACCGTGGGTTCCCGCAGAGCCTGCCTCCTCACCTGGGCCAGGCGGAGGGAAGCGGAAGACACAGCTGGGACGCAGGCTCTTTCATTATTTATGATGCTTTCATTATTTCACATATAAATAATCGATGACTGCCAAGCGTGGCAGGCGCCATCGTGGAATATTCATGAGCCACGTTTGGGGGGATTTCAGCGGCCGCCCGGGCCCCAGATGTGCGCGCTCTCACACGCACGCACACGCATGCCCCACATAAAAATCATCATAATGAAGATTTCATCTGTCAGGCCAGGCCTTCGGCTCCGGAAGAGAGGCAGCTCGTGTGTTCTTGGCACCCGGAAGGTTTGTTTGCTGATAATGGCTGGAGCCAAGCACCCCACTGGCCGGGAGGGACGACACGGGCCCCTGCCCTGCAGCAGGAAATTGCACACCCCGCATATGATCTGCTTGTCACCCCTAGCTTCCCCAGCCCTGGTGTGGAATCAAGCAAGCACTCCCTCCCAAGAACAGCCATCCTTCCCTTCATGGCCTTCTGAGACCCTCCAGCTCCCCGCTGTCAGAGGAGAGAGTTGGGCTGGTAGGACACACCTTGTATCTTGTGCATGGAAGAAATGGTCCCATCCCTCAGCTTCGACTCGTCCTGGTCCAGAGAGCAGGAGGATGGGATCTTATTCAGTTTTCCATGTATGAGTCTGTGCATGTATGCATGCATTTTTATTACTTGTAGGGTGTCGGGGCCCAGCCGGGAGAAGGGGAGCCGAGGATGAAGGAGACGAAGAGGCCAAGACTGATGGTCTTGAGCTCCACTTTATTCTCTATACTCATGCTTATATGGTAACTCAAGGAGATACTAAAAATAGCTCACAAATGTAACTGCAGTGCAATGGACTTTGTAACAGTCATAAGGTTTACAATCAACTTAGTTAGCTTTCCAGTAACAGATTAATCCTAAAGATACAATCAAGGAACAAAGTTCAGATCTATACTCATGTTAATATAGTAACTAAAGAGACAACAAAGTTCAGCAGAGCCTCTGATGTGTTGTTTCCTCGTTCCACAGGTAGCAGAGCTTCCTGCTATGGTCACATCTGTCACGTAGCCATTTATGCAGGCAATGCCTCTCAACCCATGTCGGGCCTATGGCTCCCGACAGTAGGGTTGCCCACACAGCCACTATCAGTCAAGATACAGAATAGGCTCAGGGTGTAGTTCAGTAGGGGAGCACTTGCCTAACATGTATGAGACCCTGGGTTAAACCCCCCAGTACTGCAAAAAAAAACTTTTAAAAATACAGAACAGTTCCATCACTATGTGGATTCCTTTTTTCTTGTCCTCTTATAACCACATCCACCAACCCTTCGCCTCTTCCTACCCATATTGTCAATTTGGGACTCTTCCCTTGGGACCCCACAGAAGGGGGCAGATAAGCCAGAAGGCACCAGCAAGACCCCAGCTCCTCCAATGCTACCCCTACTCATCTCTCTCCTCCGGGCTTTACCACTTGTTGTTGACGCTGTCCCTTTGCTTGAAACACCTTTCCCTTCCCCACTGTTTCCTGGCTAGTGCCTCAGCGCCCCTTGGTCTCTGTGTAGACACCCGTCTCCAGGTTGTCTCTCTGAACCCTTGAGCTAGGGTCTTCTGGGTTTCGGGGGCCCGGATCCTCTGTTCTGTTTCTTGTTCTACTGCATTGTAAGGCTGTCTTTGTTAACGCACTCCCTCTCCCTCCTACACACACTGGATTGTAAACTATATGACCATGACAGGCCTTGGTACTCGAGTGGTTTTGACTCAAGCTCTGCTGCTTGCTAGCTCTGTGGCCTTGGGAAAATTGTTGAACTTCTCTGTGCCTAGATTTCCTCTTCTGTAATGTTGGAATAACAAAAATAGAATGGACCTCATAGAACTGTTATGAGGATTTAGTCTATTAATCCAGCGAAAGTGCTTGGCCCAGTGTCTGCCCAGTGCTCAGTAAGTGGACAGGCCCTTGACCCTTCTTTACAATTCCATGGCCCCAAAGCTCTGAAAACCAGAAATCTTTTCAAAACTCGTTTGCAGCAAAAGCTGAACAGAATTGGCTTTAGAGGTGGTTATGTTGTTGTTGTTAGGTGCCGTCGAGTCAGTATCCAACTCATAGCAACCCTACATACAACAGGGAAACACTATTGTCAGTGCTTCTCTGCTGTTCATAGGATTTTCAATGGAAGATTGACTTTTGGGAGTGGGTTGCCAGGTCCTCCTCCCAAACCTACAGTACCTGGTGTTCCCAGGCAGTCTCCCATCCAAGTACCAACCAGGCCCTGCTTAGCTTCCGAGATCTGACGGGATTGCATGCCACAGGGTTACAACTGCAGGTAGAGGTGCTTATAGTATTTACTTATCCCCCTTGCTAGGCCTCTTCATTTATATTTCACTCTAGAAATGTGAATATGCCGGAGCAGTTCATAAATACAGAGACTATTAAGTTTCTGAAATCTGGAAAAAAATTGACATCAGGAATGCATCTGGCCCAGAGGTTTCTATGAAGAACTGCGGGCTGACAGCATCCTCTCAATGTTTATGGTGGGCGGTCTATTCATATTGAGTGTCTAGCCAGGTGGGATGGCACCCACCTGTGATCTCAGCACTTAGGAGGCAGATACAGGAAGATTGGAAGTTTGAAGCAAGTCTGGGCTACACGGCAAGACCCTGTCTGAAAAGAAAAAAATAGGCCTGGCGTGGTGGCGCACGCCTGTAATCCCAGCAGCTTGGGAGGCGGAGGCAGGAGGATCGCAAGTTCAAGACCAGGGGCAGTTTGCGTAACTTAGTGAGACCATGTCTCAAAAATGTAAAAAAAAAAAAAAAAAAATGGGTTAGGGGTGCAGCTCAGTGGTCCAGCACTTGTAGAGCATGCAGGCACGAGACCTTGGGTTCAACCCCCAGTACCACAAAAATAAATAAATAAAGAAAGAAAGAAAGAAAGAAAGAAGGAAAGAAAGAAAGAAAGAGCGAACAAGACAAGACAAAACAGGAAGAAGATGAAGTGCCTGGCATCTGGGACTGCGTCAGCCTCCCTGACCTGTGCCCTGCCCCCTGTCCCCTGTCCCCAGAGCTCCAAGCCCCAGGCCCAGCCTGCTGACTTCCCCAATGTCACTCCCAGCTGTTGGGGGCAGAAGAAGAGTTGAGACCCCCCACCCGCACCCCATTCTTCTGTGGAAACAGAAAAGTTTACAGAAAAAGGCTTGTCATGATCCCACTGACACTGAGCAGACCAGCTCTGGTCAGACTCCAAGGCCTCCTAATAAGGGAAGCTGCAACAGGTTAGTCAGAAGCCAGACATCTGGAGTTTATCATAAGAACAGGCTGACTTCTGAGGAATGAAAAATGACTCTGTACCCCCCTCCCTTAACTGCTAAAGAATTCTCACCTCTGTAACCTTGTTTCTCTGCCCTTACCCTATAAAGCCCCTAACCAATGTTGAGTCAGCTGCTGCTTTCTGAAAGTCCACTCCCGGGACTGAAAGTAGCCGGCTGGCTGATCTAAATAAACTTTTCTGCCCCAATCTGTTTGTGTCTTGGAAAAATTTTTTCTGGTTTGAGCTGCTGGGTACAACACTTCCAGGAAGGCAGGGGACTGCTCTCGGGCCCTCCCTGTCTCCTCCACACAGTGGCAGCTGAGGAAGAGCCTGGAAGGGAGGGACTCCACCAGGTGAAATGAACCAAGTGCCAGTCTGTGCATGGGTGGCCTGGATGTGGATTAGCTTGGGTCTAGACACAGGCAATGCAGATGATGGCAGGACACACCGTCCCGTATCTACCCTCCCACCCAGCCCTTGGTGGCATGATAAGGTGACATGGGTACTAGCAAACAAATTCCATCCCCATCCCTACCCTAAGATCACACCCAACAGAGATAAACAGAATCCTGTGGATAAAGGTGGAAACACCAGGTTTAGCACTTGCCAGAAGCTCAAAGGCAGAGCCGGGCACAGTGGCACACGTCTGGAATCCTAGCAACTTGGGGGACAGAGGCAGAAGGATCGTGAGTTCAAGGCCACCAGCAGTCTGTGTAATTTAGTGAGATTCTGTCTCAATATAAAAAATAAAAAAAGGGCTGGGGGTGCAGCCCAGTGGCAGAGCACTTGCAACGTATGTGCAAGACACTGGGTTCAATCCCCTAGTGGCCCCCCACCAAAGAAAAGAAGCTCAGAGGCAGGATGTGACAGGGTGGGGGCGGGTTGGTTGTGGGGGGGACGTTCTCCTGGCAAAAGCACAGAGCCCATTTTGCAGATGAGGAAACTGAGGCAAGCAAGTAGAGGATGGGGGTGCGAAGCTAGGTCTGTCTGTCTCCCCAGCATGTCTGTGTCTTCCTGTGGCTCAGTGGAGCCCAGGCAGATGCAAACGCAGCCCTGTGACCCAGCTGCTCCTTCATTTCTCAGGACAGTGGGAGCCCGAGGTGCAGTGAGTGCCACAGGAGAAGATGGCAGGGGCTGGGAACCTGTAGGAGAACCCCGGGGTCTGGCCAGAGGCTGCTCCACAATTTCCCTCCTTCCTCCTTGCCCGTCTCTCCTCCCTGTCCTCCCTCCTCGCTGTCTGATCCGATCCCCTACTCAGTCCTCTCTCATTTCTGCGCGGAGGACCCAGGCAGCTCTCCTGCTTGCAGATCACATCTGCGCAGCCAGCCAGCTGAGCTGAGGGGAGGCCCTGCCTTCAGAAGCCGCTTCCATCGCAGCGCATTGGACATCTGGTGCCCTTGTCTGGGGTCACTAGTCACAAGCCTGATCCGTGTCTGGCAGCAGGAACAAATCCTATCAGGGATCCAAACATTCCTGGCTACTCAGAGCACCTGCAGGGAGGGTGGGAGCCCCAGCCGCGGGGAGGCCAGAGCACAGGGCAGCACCTCCGGGGCTGCATTGATTTTGCTTCATGTGCCAGAGTCGTGGTCAGTTTACAAATCAAGCAGAGAGCGCCTCCAAAGTTTCAAGGACAGGGTTCCAAGTCCAGAGAAGAGACCAGTGGTCCTCCCCACCCCCATCCCCGCTCAGGACCACTTGCTCCCGCAGCAGAGATGGCAGATATTTCCTCTTATGAAACTAACGCCATGCAGGCCTTCCAGAGCTCTCAGGCTGCACCTGAGCTCAGCATGAAAGTGTCCTGTGATTGATTAGCAATGTCTGCCACGGCCGCAGCCGGGGAGACGGTGGTGCACCTGCTATGCACCCACCTGCTCGGCATTCATCACATCTCTGGCGACGGCCTTCTGGGGAAAGACGCCACAACTGTGTCACTCTGGGGTTGGAGGGAGGCACACTCCCCCTCCCCCCGTGATTGATTTTGCAAGAAACACATTTACAAAGCCGCTCATCAAGCGCTGGTCAGCTCTACCCCTTTCCTCCACACCATATGGTCTGCATACCTCCGGCAACCACAGAACATCCTAGAGCTTTGTTGCCACATTTATGAAACAAAGATAAAGCTGCCAGGTTGGAACAAGGTGGCATGCATTAAACTCCTCTCCATCTATGGCAATGAAGGAAATCTTTATTTTATTTTTATTTATTTTTTTTATGGTACTGGGGGTTGAACCCAGGGCCTCGCACCTGCATGCTCTACAAGTGCTGGACCACTGAGCTGCACCCCCAGCCCATTTTTTTTTTTTTACTTTTTGAGACAGGGTCTCGCTAAGTTACGCAGACTGCCTCTGGTCTCAAACTTGCGATCCTCCAGCCTCCGCCTCCCAAGCCGCTGGGATTACAGGCGTGCGCCACCACGCCCGGCCAAGGGAAATCTTTTAAAATTAAAAAGTCATCGCTGCCTGCCATGAATGAGAAACAAAGAGAAGTATGCAGAAAATGATGCCTCAGGCTTTCTCGTCCCCAGACCCTGAACAGGTAGAGGCAGAAGTCCAAGTTGTCCAAATGTTGAAACCAAATGGTTTCCCACTGCAGGTGAATTCCACTGTCAAAATTCCTCCAGAGGGTCACATTTCCTCAGGGCAATAGATGGAATCCTAACAACAGGCCACCTGTTTCTTCCTCAATGGGCCTCTCCTGCCAGCCCCCACCTCCTCACTTCAATCTAGCCATACACATCTTACTGTTCCTCAGATTCACCGAGCATATCCTTGCCTCAGGGCCTTTGCACCTGCTCTTCCTATTGCTTCATGTTCCTTCACTTTCTGAAGGTCTCTGTTCACAAGTTACTATGTCAGAGCAGCCTCTCCCACCCCAACACTCTTCACTGCCTTTATTCAGCTTCACTTGCTGGGAACACATCTGTTTCCTGTTTGCTCCTTTCCTCCCTCCAGTTAGAACCTGGGCACCGCAAGGCCAGGACCCGTGTCTGCTGTGTACTGTTGTATTCCCAGTGCCTGGAATGAGCTTGATTGCTGATGTTGCATGAATGGATGAAGGCTGGGCATCTGGTTTTATGGCTGATGGTGCTGAGGCTTGGAAAGGTGGAGGGTCTTGCCTAATAATAACAGCTGGGCTTTATGGTGGGTTCTTCGGGCTGAGCACAGTGCAGAGGCTTTCTGCACATTGGCCTCTGGCCTTCATGGCCATGTGGCCCCATTTTACAGACAGAAAGCTGACAGGTTGAGGGACTTGGTCAAGATCCCACCACAGGGCAGAGGGGAGGCTGGGATCTGATGTCACACTCCATGCCCTCCTGACCCCCAGCATCCTCTCCAAATACCAAAGACTGCTGTGTGGGTGGACTGTTTAGTCCACCCCCCTGTCTCCAGGCAACACTATATCTAAACCCTCAGACAGAAGGCCTCCAGATTTTATAAACTCCTTGCTGAGGGATTTTACCATTCCCCAGGCCTCCCCTTCCCAATGTTTGTTATTGTTAATCGAGTCAGATCCGACTCATAGCAACCCTGTGTACAACAAATGAAACACGCCCTGACATTGTACCATACCTGGCACTATTGTCAGTGCTTCTCTGCTGTTCATAGGATTTTCAATGGCTGATTATTTTTCAGAAGTGGGCTGCCAGGTTCTTTTCTCAAGCCCACAGCACCTGGTGTTCCCAGGCAGTCTCCCATCCAGGTACTAACCAGGCCCAACCCTGCTTAGCTTCCGAGATCTGATGGGATCGGATGCCACAGTGCTATGGCTGCAGGCTTCCCAATGTTAACCTCATCAAAGCAAATTCTTCCCAAAGTCTAACCTAAATCCTGCATGCTTCATATTCAATCTGTTTCTCCTTGTCCCACCTTTTGTGGAGCTGGACAGAGCTAGCACCAGAGCTTACCACCCTGACAATGCAATGGAGACGCCTCACTGAGCCAGGAAGGGAGGGAAGCGCTGGCTCCATGCCCCAGTGGTTCGCCACCAACCCGAGAACCCCGGCTCCAGAGGCTGGTGCTGTGTCAGCACTTGGTCCCCACCCCCAACCCCTTCCCAGGGACCCGCCTTGCCACAGTGATTTATGGGACCTGTCAATCCATTGGCTGAGCCTCTTAGACAGCCAGAAGTGGCAGGATCAGGGGCAGCCATCCACAGGCCACGGGCCACGGGCCTCGGTGGGAGTGGGGAGAGGCGTGCAGGGCCCCAGCCCCTGCAGGCAACAGTGGGACAGAGTCCCCAGCAGACCCAGAACATCACTGGCCTGCAAAGGGCCAGCAGGCGGGGACAAAGACCCAGC